>MUZC01001004.1:50962-65339 GCA_002072015.1 Radix auricularia | reverse complement strand
AAAAACACCTTTCTTATTCCATATGCAAGAACAAACACATACAAGTTTTCTTTCTTTCCGTCCGGTATTCGGGCGTGGAATGGGTTGCCTGAAGAAACCAGGAAAGCCACCACTTTATCATCTTTTAAAACTCTAGTAAGAATACAGGACTAAACACAAACCATAGAAATACGTAGGACGCAATAATCTTCTGTACAGAAGGAGCGTCTGTAACATATAAGATAAGATAAGATAATCTCCCCCCGGCGATTTTATTTTACAACAGATCCTCCGGGGGCGAACATGTTTTCCTCCCAATTAAAATAAATCCGCCCCCCTCAAAACACACTTTTAATATAGTACAAAGAGATTACTCACAAACAATAGAATAACGAATAATTCAACTTGTAGTATTCACACATGTTTTTCTTTAATTCTATTTATGGTAGTGGCGTAGATATGGAGAGATATGGAGGTGGCGGTGTGAACCACTCCGTGTTACACCCCTCAGGAGCGTAACAATTTTTTTTTTAAAATTCTTAATTACTTGAATTTTTTCTCACTGTACAATTTGACCAACGGAGTTGGTATCAAGCATTTTGAAAATAAATTAAGTATTTTGTCTTTGAAGGTATGGGTTGTGTTGTTACTATAAACGGTAAATTTGCACAAATGTCAGGTGTTCAGACGGTCAGAATTTCTGTCTCCATCTCGCTAATAGGCCCTGCAATTTTAGTAGACACCAAAAACCTCTGTTGAATTGGGGGTGGGGGCTGGGGAAAGGGGTTAGAGCGACCAAATTATGGAAGCGACACGTAATTAAACCATATCTGGGACAACGCAACTGACTTGTTTAGCCCATGACCTTATTATACAGTGTGTTTTATTTTTTTAAATTCTACGGCCAAAGCAGTTTCTAGCTAGGCGGCATACATTTAAATAGTGAAGTAATCCCTGTAATGGCTCTATAGAGGGATGTCCTATATGTTTGATTAAAATTTAAAATCTAATAATTCACTGAAAGTTTGCTAATTGTATTTAATTATGTCTAAGCAGTCATTTATATATGGCAAAGGAATAATTTGTTAGACTATTTATATAAATACAAGTACAAGTAAAAAAAATAAAACTGTTTATAGCCACGCAAACTTTTCTACAGATTGATAAAGGAATAATCAGGTTATATATGTGTGTATATATATATATATATGTATATATATATCAAATAATCTGTAAGGAATAAAATTTCTTACATTTATTTAGTCAATAGTTTACGTACGCACAAAAATCAATTTTTAAAATGAAATTATTCGTGTGTATGATTTTGGAAACTCTATTTCAAATATAATTCACGATATCCGCTTCTATACACGGATCCATGATCAAATCAAAAGGATATTAAAATGAATGAGCACATGTAATGTCCACTTCTGTTTTGAATTTTGACTAGTAAATCTCTTACCTCTTGCTGTCTCATTCTGTAATGAATTTCCCAGACAACTCACCACCTTATATTGCGATCTCTTCTCTACTCGGGTTGTAGCCCCAAAAATCCTTTTATGCCTCACTCACTCGTTCGATTATCGGGTAAATTATGTTTTCCATTTATTACTTGATGATCGTACAACTTAAAACTATACATAACTCCCTCAAGCCTCCCAGCACGTGACTATTACATGATTACCCCATTAGACCATGCAGGTGTCATACGCAGTCTTCCTCGTAGTTCAGTAAACCATGACTCGAAGGACAACATAAATGGACAGTACGTGCCCGTCTTGAAGCAATCTGCTCATTAGCTAGTCTCGTGCACGCCTAACAAATGACTCTTTGCGCTTTACTGGCCCATGCCACCAATAAAAATGCTCACCTTTCATACGATAAACTACATTGGGCACATAAAGGAAACATTGCCGAAAAAGAGAGTAGGACAAAAAGAATGGAATATATGAGTTTAATGCCCTATAGTTTTTATATACGGCATAAAGTTTGATGTACCAAGTTTGGTCAAGATCTATTGAAACATTATTTATAGTTTAAGCCTTTTTATACCGTATATGACTAAAAACTACATTTTTGGCGGTTCTGGCCTAAAATGACTGTAATTTTGTTTAAATGAGTAAATTATCATCGTGAGAGTATACCTAACAATTTCCCTAAATTACATTCTTTTACCTACACGTAAAGACGTGAAGTTTGAGATTTTGGTGATGACGGAGTGAATCAGTCTGTTATGCAAGGTTTGACTTTTATTGGTATAGATCCGTAGTTGGAAACAAAGGTAAATTACCCCATTCAGGGTAAAAAAAGGGAAATCCTCGGTGGTAAATCACACTCATTTGGGACACATTAAATCTGTAATGAATACGTGTTAGGTCGGAATATAAGCCCTCTAATGAACCTGTTCCTTTCTGAAAACCGATTTTATATATGCGAGTAAATTCTTAACTATTTAGCTTAATGACACCACTGATGTTATTTGTTCGCTACACAAGTCTTCATACAATTGAAGAGGAAATGTTTTGGGATCCACTTTATCACACCGATGTACGATGTGGTAATGATCTGAGTCTTGGCTCTGAAAGCGGAACTTCAAAATTTCTAGCTGGTCAAAAGCAAGCAGAGATGTTTACGAACTATTTACTGGGTAACATCATGTATACTTAGCTGATATCTTGAACATTTGTAGCCGACTAACAAAGAAAAGCTTTAGAAAATCTCAGCATCATATCAGCAACAGAAATGATTGCTGTATTTGGATTAAAGCTTTCATATTGGGAAACAATCAGGGGGAAACAAGTTAGCGTCCTTTTTAAAGTTTGCCTTTCACTTGGAAGATTATGGAAATATAGCATTTGACCACATTAAGGAAATAGTTATCATAAATTTTACCAAGCTCAAAGAGCGGTTCTATGTCTTCGTATAATGTAAGTTCAATTGTAGATTTCATTATTAAATGTCAAATATAGATGTACCAGATGAGCCTAAATGGTTGGCAGTGGAACTCAGTGGCGTAGCTAGGGGGTGGTCCGCCCCGGGCGGCACTCATCTAAGGGGTGTCATTTGGGGGCATTAGAAAAATAAAGCACTTTTCGACAGCCGCAAATTTTCTTTTAAAGGGGGAAAACCAAGTTGAAACAAAAGTATTTTTTAATTTCGAGTCTTAATTAACAGATTCACGCAACATTTGTTTGATTACATAGTGGTTTTTATAATTAACACAAACCATTCAAAAATTTTAAGTCGCTTAAAAGGGTATCGATTTGTTATAAAATTTTAAGCGGTATGCGTTACAAATGGCGCTTTTATAAGACAACTGCACAAAAAAACAACACATCATCGCTGCGCCGAATAATGTGTACTATCAATATCACCATGACAGTTTTTGTGTGGAATTTTGACATGCGCACAATGATGCGCTAACAAGTACCTACATGACATGGTGGTTCAAATATTGTGTAATTTATATTACTGTTTCAGTTTTTGAAAATCATTTTAAAATAGTTTAACTTGCTAAAAATTAATTTATTTAGTTTTTATTGCATTAAAGTAGCACACATAAAATGTGTTTTTCATTAACATTCGGTTATTCTTTAAAAATGCTACGCCTATCAAATTAAAGTCATGTGTAAATAATTTGAATTGGTATATTTTATGGAAAATAATTAAGATTTAGCGCAAGAACATGAAAATATCAAAATTTCTCCGTTACTAAACATTGCCAAAACATAAATTAATTTGGAAAAAGACATACCAAAAAATTTAAAGCGTCTTAGAAAATTGACATCTGAAGAAGTAACTAGTAAAACGAGAACAGATGCTAGAACTTTACTCATATCGATGCAATATTTTTCTTTTCTTTAGATTGTCAATTTATGGAAAACGTTTTAAAAAATGATAATTCAAACCCATTTCATTGAACAAAGTTATGCGCTTATACAGAACGCTGTTATAGATTATAGAGAGTTGAAGATGTCAAATGAACGCCAAGTTAGAAGGAGAAAAAGTATGAGTGGAGAAATTTCAGGAGAAGGGTTTCTATCTTTAGAGCATTTCGTACAAGAAATTTTTTATCCACAGCTATAATTATAAAAGAAAATAATAGAACCCGCTGATCAGTTGCATGTCCTTGCAAGAAAATATTCGTATTTAATACCATGTAACCTACTGATTTAATAAATTTTATGACATTATTGTTTATTATCATTGTTAAAGAACAGTTCAATATAGAACTAAAAAGGGTTCCGGGTTTTTATGGCTGTACACAGGGCCTGGCCTAGCCATTGCGAGTCCTTATGCTGCTTAGTTTGCGAAAAGGAATCGGCTGGGCCCAATTAGGGTAAGGATAAGGTATTAATAAGGATAAACGTTAAAAATAAGGAAAGCGCGAACCCACTGCGGCCGAATAGGTGGCAGTGGCTTAAGAACAGCCCTGGCTTTACTTACACTACAAGAAGAGGCAGTATGTTAGAAAAATGGAAGGAGGGGGATCCCCCCTTGATCTATTGAAATATATTCAACAGTACAGATTTGAAAATTCTTTACCCAACATTATACTTTTGTTAAAAAAATGTTTTCAACAATTGCTATAAGTGTATCTAGTTGTGAAAGGAGTTTCTCCAAACTGAAGTTTAAAAAAATATCTTCGTTCTACAATGAATGATTTAAGAATACATCCCTACAAATTTTTGCAATATTGTCCATAGAACAAGATATTGCAAATAATTAAAATTTTTATAACATAATACACAATTTCTCTACTATGATAGTTTGGTAAGTAAATTTATAAATATGTGTATATACTAGTGTATAGATTTTTTGGTTTATACAAAAAATCATATATTTATAAACACAAAATAAAAGCGTATTAATTTGTAATATTTTTTTGCTGAAAATTTGGATTATGTTTTGTATCATGGGGGCGGGGTGGGGGACCTGGCAACCTCAAATACTTTCTTGTGGCCTTTAAGAAAAGATTTTTGTATTTTTTAAAATGTTTACAAATAGTTATATCATCTAAGGCGGCCTCTTTTATTTATGCTTACTTAAATATGCCATGGAATGGTTAACATGTTCCCACCTTTTACTTTTGCAATGTAATTGTTTCAAATAAAATTATTTATTAATGTTTATTTATTTATAAAAACAATCTTACGAGTGATTAAGCGGCCGTCCTTAACGGCGTCACGTGATTTTTGTTGATTTTCATCCGCTGCTCCCTGGTCACACGTAATCAAAAAAACTTAGACCCCTTCTTCAACGTGACATCACATATCTCTCCCCCCCCCCCCATAAAAGCTGTATTTTCTATTTGAAAATGAGCATGTTACAATCATTTTTTGTCATTTAAATATTTTTAGTGTAAGGCAGAACTCTAGTACAGTAACACCCGTGAAGCCATGTAAAACTTCATTAAATAAAATGTCGGTAATCATATAGTGGAATTTTTATTTAAAGTTGCGCGTTTTACTGCGACTTCAAATGTGTAACACCTCTCCCCGCCCCACCCAAACCCTTTTGTGACGTCATTTATGGACGTCCCCTAAAAGGGCGGCAAATTGGAGACCGCCCCAGGTGGCAAAAGCTCTAGCTACGCCCCTGCAGTGGCACTTCTTAATGCTTATTCCAATTATGTGGCACATATTAAATTTGCAAACGAAGAAGATCTGAAATGGTTTTGATTGTAAACGCTAGTCTTTCAAATTTGCACTAGAAGAGGGCGTTGAAAAGTTGTTGCCTTTTTCAACAACATAACTATTCACAAACAAGAATTTTCCATTCAAACATAAAAAGAAAACAGCGAAATAGTTTGGAAGCTGAAGCCAGCATACAAATTTCCTTTTACATCAAATGCCCCAATTTCAATGAACTTGTAATTGTTTCAAAAAAGGATACAATATTATTCTCACTTAACTGAAGAGTAAAAATATATACTGGATATTTAGGCAGCTCGATTGCGAAGTAAATAGTACACTCGCCTCACAATCTGAGGTAAGTGGGATCTAGACCCACCTTAAGCCACAATAAAACATAATGATGAACGTTCCTACGCCCACGAGGTCATAGGTCCAAAGAAAATATTTAAAATAAAAACCTGCATTTATTGTATATTTTCTTTATAACTTCATTAACTTTTTAAAGTAACTTTGTATTATCCGACTCTATTGCATAATGTCCGATTTATCTTATAATAAATTCACTGACAATGGCCGGTGCCGTTAGGCCTTCGACTGTAAACTTTTATAATTGTATTAATTAAATCCCCGCCCCCCTTGAAACGTTAAACTCCGTGTAGTGTTAAGCTAAACTATCTAAGCGGAATCCCTTTCAGATTCATTACTAGAGACGTTTAAGGCCTCTAAAACTCACCAGATTCATTTTGCGGCTGTGGCTTAGCCCCATACCCTTGGGAAGGGTGGGGGCTAAAACGCACCACAAGACCTCAATTTGTGTCGGCAGGACATGAACATAAACTTTTATATTTTGTGGTAATTGGCAAAATCTTTCGTTGACCCTTAATATAAACGAAAGGTCTTCTACATGTACCTATTTTTAACATACAAATACCCGAGTCCTCATTGTTACTTTTAAATGTATATATCATCTTTTCTTTTCTTTTTTTTCCTAAACATAATTTTACCGTGGAGGGCAGTGTGCAAACTTAGGTAATGTCCCGGACACATATCTACGTTTCGCGTTTGTTGTTTGGGGGTATCGTCTTGAAAGCAACAATTAAACGACAGTTTAAATAAATTTGAGAATCCTTGGAAACAACAGGAACTAAAAATGCCACCATTATTAATTGCAAAGCAAACAAATCCATCAAAGAAACGCATGTGCGATTGCGTTTCATTCAAAGAAAAATTCCATGTTGGAGCGAGTAACGAACATTGATTTCGTGCTATATGTATTCCACCGTAATTCTTCGCAAACCAACAGACTCACTATCACTCTAACGGACGAATTTTATCTAAACTACTTTACAATGATGATGACCATAACTTCGATGAATTTTCTTGTTTTATCAGGGCTATGTGAGTATCTTGTTAAGCTTAACTGTTTTTTTTAAAGATCTAAACTCTTAGCCGCTTTACTTTAAGACGCATTTTAAAAAAAATAAATTATTCATTTCTTTCTCAATGCTATTGCTATGAAAACTGCCTTTTCTTAAAGAAACAATCGTATATGTTTGTATTAGTATAATATAAATTACTGTATTGATAATTTGTCAAAATGTCAACATGTGTAAGCTCAACACGTGAAGACCTAACGGAAAAAACGGCTGTGCCACTTATTATTATTTTTTTTTTTAAGTTTTCCCCTGATAGAGGATCAAAAAGTAGAATGTTCTGAATGAGGTTTTATGAAAAAATTATGTCTAAAACGCTATTAAAAATTCAAATCTATTAATTTAATCTACAAGAAATCAGTATAATTTTTAACTTTAACACTTTAATATCTCAAAACTACAAAAATGTGACAAAGCCGTTGGTTGTCATTTTTCTGCCTGTGAAACTGTGATTATTCCACTATGCAAGTAAATTAACTTTAAAGGGGTTGATTAATTTTTAAACAATGTTCTATGTTCAGTAACATATATTAATATTTTGATTGTCATACAAATCAAATGTAATTCAAAAACAGATTCTAAAAAAAAAATATTAAATAAATAATTAATAGCAATAGTTCATTTTAAATATTTTTTTCTTTTTATAAATAATAAATTGTAAATGTGATTTTTTTTCCCATTGTTTATCTCCTCGTATTGCTCCCTAGTAGATTCGATATTTAAACATTGATTTATCTCAGATATACAGACGCTCCTTCTGTGCAGAAGATAATTGCGTCCACAGACCATGAGAGATGATCTGTTGGCAAGTGATGCAGCGGTCACAGGCCACGGCTATAGGGGTTCCACGCATTACCCCAGCCGCCTAACTATTGTCTAGTTAGGTACCCATTCGGAGCTGGGTGACTCGGGGACTCCTCAGGCCCCGAGAACAAATCCTCACTTTCGTGTGGATTCGAACTCGTGACCATCAGTGTGACAGTCGAGAGCGCTACCTCTCGACCACCACGTCACATTCTTTGTATTTTTATTAGAAAATTGGTATTTTTTAAATAATCCTTAACAATTTAAGCTTGTCAGTCTCGGTTCCCCGGTACGACCTCTCAATTTGTAAACCTTTGAATTAAATACTTTTAAATTCTTGTAGGGTGGTTTGTTGGGGAAAGTTCAGCATCTACACTTTGCAAGAATTACCACCGTGAAAACTTATTTTAGCCTACCGAGCTCTATGTACGCAAAATATTTAATTACAAGTATTTTAATATTACTTTTTAAAAAATAATTTAACTTCCACGTGGTTTCTAATTAAAACCATTATTGCACATTTAATTTAAATATGTTTCGTAACGAGAGGACAGGTGGTGAAAAATCAGCCAAAGTCGTGTGACGTTAATTAAGGACGACCCCTTCAGTAAATCGTATGATGGTTTAGAGAATAATAAGTGTGAATAAATAAGTTTAATTTAAACGAAGAACACTGCAAAGGTGGGGAACATTTTTACCATTGAATGCCCTATTTATGTAAACAGTTATCAAAAAGGCCGCATAAGATGATATACACATTTATAAAAAAAATACAATATATTCTTTTTAAAGTCCATAAGAAAGTTATTTAGGTCGCAGGGCCCCCCAAAAAAAAACCCAAATGAGACAAAACACATTCCAAATTTATACCAAAAAATATTTAACAAATAATATGCTTTTATTTTTCATTTATAAACATATCATTTTTTAAAAACAAATAAATTGTATTCATTAGTTTTTTTAACATATTTATAAATATACTTGCCTAACTTTCATTGTAGAAAATCGTTTATTATGTTATCAAAATTTTACTATTTGTAATATCTTGTTTTACTGATAATATTGCAAAATTCTGTAGTCTGAAATCACTCATTGTGGAACTAATATGACTTTTTTATCAACTGCAGAAGTTCTTTTTAACACTAAATACACTGATAGCAATTGTTGAAAAAATTCTTAGCAAAATTATAATGTTGGGTAAAGAATGTTTCAAACTACATTGAAGAAATACGGACACTTCGACCCCGGACGATTCGACCCCGGAGGGTTCGACCCTGCTAGTTCGACCTTGGACGATTCGACCCCGGACAGTTCGACCCCGAACGTTTCGACCCCTTTGTATCTACACCGAAGAAATTTCTTATTATTTTATATATATACTTTTTGAAATTTAGTTTTTGGTATAAAAATAATTTAACATAATATTATTATGCATGATGTGTTGGTCACTGAGTCTACTAGCCCTTGTAACATGTCATGTAAGGCCCCGAAAAAATGTAAATAACAATGGCTTAACGTTCAGACAAGTCATATAACCCTAGCAGCTTCAATGTTATTATTATATGATACGCAATGGCATTAACTATTGAAATTTTGTAACTCTAAAAATACTGACAACTTTGCACGTCTTATTAAAATCAGTATTTCTGCGAGGGAGGTCTTCAAGTGTTAAGGAACACAAGAAGTAATAATGGAAGGGCGCGCGTTTGTAATGGTTCCAACACCTGCAAAGTGCATTGTTCACCTTTAAAAAATATTTAAAATAATTTTTTTAATAATTTTTTTTTGTTATCACAGAGAAAATCTTTGAACTACTGAAATGTATACATCTTTAAAACCCAATTACTAATTAGGTATTTTTTTAAGTGTGTTTGGGATAGGAGTTGAAATTCTGTTTTTAATTTTTAATTCATAATATACCAAAAATTAATTTAAAATAATAATTGTAGTAAACTAAAATATTTTTTTAAAAATCACAGTTTCGAAATGAAATGATCGAAACATCCGGGGTCGAAACGTCCTGGGGACGAAACGTCCTGGGGTCGAACGGGCAGAGTCAAACCGTCCGGGGTCGAATCATCCGGGGTCAAAGTGTCCAACCACCATTGTTCAATAGATCCAGGGTGCATTTCCCTCCAACCCCCTCACCCCCAAGTTTTCTAACATAATACCTCTTGTAGTGTAGTTAAAGCCAGGGCTTGTGTTAGGCCACTGCAACCTATGCGACCGCAGTGGTTTAATAGGCCCCACCTATCTTAAGTATCCCTTATTATCCTTATTAATACCTCATCCCTACCCAAACAGGGCCCCGCGCAACTCTTTTTGCATACTAAGCTTGATATGGCCCCGCAATTTCCCTGTGTACAGCCATAAAAACCTTGAACCATTTTCATTCAATATTGAATCAATGGTAGACTAATAAATAAATTTATTTAAAATTACAATATTTTTTATTAGGTTATATGGTATTAGACACGAATATTTTCTTGCAAGGACATGCAACTCATCAGCGGGTTCTTTTATTTTCTTTTTCAATTACATCTATTGATAAAAACATTTCTCGTTGTACGACTTGCTCTCAAGATAGAACCCGTCTCCTGTTTTATCCCAGTAATACTTTTTCTTATTCTAACTCGGATTTCAGTTGATATCTCCAACTCTCTATAATATATAACATCGAGCTGTATTAACACATACCTTTTTTCTATGAAATGGGTTGGGTTTTTTTAAATGGTTTCTTATAAATTGAGATACAACAGAATTGAAAAAAAAAAGCATTTAACAGAGTTAAGTTCCAGCTTCTGATCTCGTTTTACTAGTTACTTCTTTGGATGTCGTATTTCGTTGAAATTTTTAAATATGTCTTTTTCGAAATGGTTAATGTTATTGCGGTGTTTATTAATAAATATTAACGATGAATTTTGAATATTTTCACGTTCTTGCCCTAAACCTTAATAATTTTCCATAAAATAGACGAATTCAAATTATTTACAAGTTACTTTGATTTGTTAGGCGTAACATTTTTAAGGAAAAACGCAAGTGTTGTGTGCTACTATAGTACAATAAACACAAAATAAATTAAAATTTTTAGTAAGTCTGCTTACAATTATTTTCTAAAATCGAAACAGTAATATAAAGTACTACTTAAGTTAATCCCAATATTTGAAACACCATGTCCTGTAGTTACTAGTTAGCGCATCATTCTGCGCATGTCGAAATTTCAAGCAAAAACTGTCGTGGTGATATTAATAGAACATATTACTTAGCCCGCGGTGATGTGTTGTTTTTTGTGCAGTTTTCTTATAAAACAGCCATTTGTGACGCAAACCGATTAATTTTTTTTTTAGTCGATACGTTTATTGAGCGATTTTAAATTTTTGAACTTTTGAATTTTTTTTTTTAGGGTTTGCATTAGCAAAAAAAAATACACTATGTAATAAAACAACTGTTGCGTGAATCCGTTAATTTAAGACTCGATAATAAGAATATTTTTGTTTCACCTCAGTTTACCCCCTTCAAAAGAAATAGGGCGGTTGTCGGAAAGGGTTTTTGTTTTTCATATGCCCACCAATGCCACCCTCTAGATAAGTGCAGCCCGGGCGGACCGCCCCCACCGCCCCACCTAGCTACGCCACTGTAAAGTTCATTTTGCTTAGAGTTGGCTTGCATGTATCTATGAATTTTTTTTTTTTATCATTTTCGGACACATAAATTTGGTGTACTTTCCACAGTTGCTATAACATCGGGGCTGGCCACAAGACCGAGCTTTCCTTGTTCAGATAATAGGGCTGTAAAATTTAGGTTCGTTTGCAACGGCCAAAAGGAGTGTGAGTTGGGAGAGGACGAATTGTTCTGTCCTGATCTGCAAACAACAGCGAACGCAACATCTCCTGCTTGTGACAGTGACAGCGGACATGCTATAGTGAGCGAGACAAACTGTCAAATGGCATGTCCGAAATTTTGTATTTGCTACGGTGACGCGGTGGTGGCGGCGTCGGACGTCAAGACAAAGTTGACGTCCCTCGACGTCTTCCCACCGACGTCAAGGTTCTTAAACTTAAATGGCCTTGACTTATCTTCCCTTACAATTCCACATCTTTTAAACAACTTGCTAGAATTACATCTGAAATCTTGCAGATTGCAAAACTTACAATTTCTTATCACCAAGAATATGACCAGTAGCAATCTGTACAAATTGGATTTAAGTCAAAACAGTCTTCGGGAACTGAAAAACGACGGAGATATCGCTGTCCTTAAAAATTTACAGTTTTTAAATCTGTCATACAACCCTACATTTGAAACCCTAGACTACTTCAGTATTTCTTCCACAAGGTTGAGATCACTCGATCTTTCGTTTACTTCTATTTCTGTTTTAAATTCTCAAGTATTCGAAAATAACTACAAACATTTAACCTACCTAAACCTCAGAGGCACAAATATCCAAACATTTAATTTCTTAACCAAACTAACAACCTTAGATCACTTCGATATAAGGGGCGTCAACTTCATTGACTCTAACGTCATCCCACATCTCCGTCACCTGCTAATCAAGTCAGCCTTTTTTACCGACAGACCGCACTTGTGCTGTTCGTCAGTTACAGGGCCAGGAATATCGGAAAGCACGTGCCATGCACCACGAGACGGTATTTCCTCATGCGATAATTTAATAAATGACATTCTGAAACGTTCACTCCTGTGGCTCTTCGCCATACTTTCCTTAGGAGGGAACATAGCCTTTTTGCTGTATAGATTCTTTTACGACAAAAGTAGTTTCCACAACAAGTACGGATTTTTGGTGGCTAATCTCGCCGTGGCTGATATTTTCATGGGAATATATCTTCTTATAATTGCCACGGCCGATGCCCAATTTCGAGACCGTTACGTTCTGGTTCAGGATGAATGGCGCAATAGTGCCGCTTGTGGCACTGCTGGCTTTATAGCAACGCTCTCGTGTGAGGCATCATTAATGTTTATCGCGCTGATAACACTGGAGAGGATCCTAGTCCTGTCGTATCCTCTTGGCGGGCACTGGTTTACGCGAAACATGGCGGCTGGCACAACTGTCGCAGCCTGGATGACTGGGTTGACCCTGGCGCTGGTTCCCAATCTCTATCCAAGTTGGATGATCTACTCGTCCAACGGAGTGTGCCTGGGGCTTCCGATGTCGACCCCCCTCCAACCAGCAGCACCGTATGCTATTGTAGTGTTTCTTGCTCTAAATGCTGCCTTCTTTGCATTCATAGTCTCTGGTCAGGTGGCTATTCTGTATTTGTCTATGTGCAAAACAGTGAGGCATACGGGCACAGCTCGAAGTACGACAAGACGGAGCCAAGACGTAAGAATTGTTCTGCAACTGTGCCTTGTCGTGCTGTCCAACTTCACATGTTGGTTTCCCATCTGTGTCCTAAGCATTGTGTCCCTGACTGGCAATGACGTCAGTCCGGACTGGTATGCCCTTCTTTTAATCTTTTTCACGCCCATAAATTCAGTGATAAATCCCATGATATACACTGCTTTTACCATTTTCGGACATATCAGAGCACCTTCAAGAAACTCGAGAGCTGTCGAATTAGAAATGCATTAAGTATTTCAGGAAAACTCGAAAATGCAGTAAATGACATGAGTCTCATAGAAGACTAAAGAGCTCGCTCATAAATTACCAACCGATTGTCAAGCCGCTATAAAATCCAGCACTCAATCTTTAAGTGTAGCTAGACACCAGGTTTAGTAGACGTGTTCGCTTTTCTTACGTTTGCTCGTGCGTGTATCGCCAATCTTTCTCGTTTTCTAATTCGTTTTCTGGTCCTCTTTTCCCTATAATCTGACCCCTTCTTCTTAACAAAGACCGCTCTTCTTTACCAAGTCCGTCCTTTCATCAAAACAAAGATACGCAATCCAAGAGTAAGCACTTTAATGTCGTGCTAGTAGTATTATTGCATTAAAATTATTGTATCGTGTTTTTGTTAACGGGTTTTAGGCTTTGGGTTTTAAATCAGCTAAACGGGTTGTAACTCGTGTTTTTTGTTGAATGGTTGTAGCCTTAGGGTCTGATGTAAGGTTGGTAGGGGGGTATTTGGTCGTTGCAAACATGGTTGGAAGGGGAATAGGAATATTTATAAGATCGTTACACTGGGTTTGAAAAAAAAAGGTTGTTACTGGTCAAATATTACATCTGTGGGAGTGGTCAAGCAACAGGTTAGTTGGAGGTGTAGGTGGATGTCCGGCAACTTGTGTTTTGGTGCTGCAACCTGCCACGAAGAAACTGGCTCCAGACTCTCAGGCTTTTCTCGCGAGTACCAATCAAGTTCACAGCTGACGTATTATACACGTGCAGTGTTCCCCTGACTCAGTTTCCTGTATGCCCGGGCGATGAACATATACAAACTGGAAAATGTGAGTCCATCAACATATTAATTTTCTCATAGTTTATTTTTATTTATTTATTTTTTAATTATCAGTTTCTCCTTCAAACAAACTGTGATCTATATTAACATGAAAGGTTTTTTTTTTTTTTTTTTTTTTTAA
>MUZC01001004.1:23899-50870 GCA_002072015.1 Radix auricularia | reverse complement strand
TTTTTTTTTTTTGTTTTTTTAAATTAAAAGACAAAGTCTGAATATTTGCTATGTGGTTCAATCTTGCCCATTGTCTATCTGCACGTAACTATTTAATTAAAAGTAGCTCTATATTTATACTATAATAAAAAGCGTTCATGTTACATTTTATACTGAAATGTACCAATTGTAAAGGTTTAACTCTATATATATAAATATATAGCGGATGAGGTTTAAATTAATGCACAGCAAAGGAAAATTTTCATGCGTGGAATACAAGACAATTTACTTTTATTTTTAGTGAAATATATTTTTCCCAGATTTTTTCACATTATACAAAGTAAAATACAACGATGAAATAAACAACTGTTGCGATCTTTACATGGTTTTTTTAGGTGGATAAAAATGAGAGACATCACAAACATGTCATCTCCACACAAGAAATCGCCGACCCGTCAATGGGCAGGAGACTACACCAACATGAAATTTACATACGATACTAGGCCAACCTGTCATTTTATTGACAAGCGAGTACGCCAACCTATCATCTCTATTTTGAGACTAGGCCAAAAATCATTTCATTGAAACACGAGTGCGCCAAAACTAAGCCAACCTGTCATCTTGACCCAAGACTTTGTCAACCTTTCCACTTGACTCAAGACTAGGCCAACCTGTTTTCTTGACGTGACATTAGGCAAACCATTCAACTTAACGCAGGACCAGTCCAACATGTTAACTTCACACAAGACTACACTGGAGAATACAACATCTATATCGGTGTGCAATCTATGAGTTAAGCTGTACAGATGCTCCCTTTCACTTAATCAACAGATTTTGTTCCTTACTATTTTCATGGCTCTCTAATATGAACTGCATAGCCCACAGAGACACTATATAGTAAACAGAGAAATTTATAAAACATAGAGACACTATACAGCAAATGCAGATACTGTTTAGCACACACAGACACTTTATTGTACACAGTTACACTATACAACACGCAAACCCATTATTTAGCACCTGGAGACACTATATAGCAAACTTAGAAATTAAAACACACATAAGACATTGATTTCCTTCACAGCACAATGAAGTACTATTTGTAACAAACTAAAGCACTTCAATTCACACTGACAAGTGTGGTTTCTGGATTGTTCTAGCTTTATAAAACGTCTATGTTACTGCTTGTGTATGCTTTATTATGATTGAACGTGTATGAGAGAGAGAGAGAGAGAGAGAGTGCATGAGAGCCTGCGCTTTTCTGTTTATCTGAGTGAGTTTGTGTACATGTTTGTGGGTGAGTTTGATTACATGTTTGTTTGTGAGTGTACTATGAACGGTAAGTCGAGTCGAACCCCATCAACCCAGTATACAGTATAGAAGGTTTGATTCTTATTTTTCTCACTTCACTCTCTCTCTCTCTCTCTCTCTCTCTCTCTCTCTCTCTCTCTCTCTCTCTCTCTCTCTCTCTCTCTCTCTCTTTTCCTAGAAACTCTTTTCTTTAGCACTGGTATTTTTTGTACTGTCTAAAATATTCAATAACCACACCCCCCCCACATAGCTCGTAATTTTAATATCCTAAGTTTTCTCTCGATTCTCACTAAAGGAAATAAAAAATGTATTTCAAGTGATGGCAATACATTTATAGTAAATTGTAAATATGCTATTGGAATTAAATTCATTTCAAATATGTTAAATTCAATGCATAAAATGTGCATTCTTTTTCCTAGTTCTTTATCAAATAATACAAACTTCATTCGTTAAAAACAGCTGTCAAATATAGTTGAATTTCCTGAATTATTAATTGAATATTTCTTGTTCAGTGTCAAGAATTCTAAATTTGATATATTATTTAGGATTAAATTCGTTTGTTCTTAATGTTTTATTCACTAGAAAAGTATACTAGTAATCGGCATTAATTTGAATATGTTTTCCTGCTTTCGATGTATTTTCTTCAGTTCCCATATACTCTAGTACTTCCTCAAGTATTCTAAAGAATATACATTATTTAGAGTTATTTATATTTCATGTACTTAGTTAATTGTATTTGTATTTAATCAGAGCTATGAAGTGTTGTACTTAATAATATACAAAAGACTTTGTTGATTGTTAAAAAATATATCTCTTCAGGTTTTAAAATGACAATTTGGTTTACAATTTTACCTCAAGATGTCTAATGCTATTTAGATGGAACGTAACACATTTTTAACGCCATTACGCCAGTCCTTTAAAGTGCTTTAGAGCTGTGACCCTTTGATAATACATTGTTATAAATGTAACTGTAAAACATCTATTTTTCTTCTAGAAATTTATAATTTTGTAAAGATAATTGTAATTTGAAAAGATGTATTTGACATTGAAAAATCTGTAGTAATTTTAACATTAATAAATTTAGCTTTCTGATATTTAAAAAGCTAAATGAGTTTGTGTCTTATTATTATTACGTAAATATATTATTACTTTTAAATATGTAATACTAGCTAATTACCCGCGCTTTGCAGCGGTATTTTAAGAATTCAGTTAGCGCTTAGAACCGGCAAACACTAATTCAATATCCCTTTGATTTCAATCTAAATCGTGATGGATATGCTAAATATATTAACTAAACCGTCTTGGAACAGACGTTAAAAGTTCATAACCCCATTGGAAATTGTATTATTTTAAAAATCTCTTTTGTTCAATAATTTATCCATTAACTCAATAGACAATTTTTAATTACCTTTTACATAACTAATGTTAAAAATAACAAACCGGTCTCCAGTCCTAAAATGTGTTTTTGCTATTAAAAATTAAAACTTATTTTTAAAAACTAAAATTTGGGTCCATGGCCCTATGGTTGCAAATTGTATAGTTCAAAACAACAGCTTATTTCCATTGGGATCATGATGAATATGTTTGTTAGTCCAAATTTGATTTAAAAAATAGAGTGGTAACGAATGGTAAAATGTTTTAAACGTTAACGAAAAAGAGATTAAAGGCCAAGGGTCACAAAAGATTGAAAAAATATTATTTTATTGACCAAACGAATTTTAACATAGGTCTTCAAATTTGTATCTTCCGAGTTTTTTAAAAAAAAAAGCATTTACAGAGTATCCAAAGTTTTTGTTTATTTGTAATTTAGCTAATATAAGGTGAAAAAACTGCAATTGAGTGATAAGTTTGCCTGCTACTATCCCAAATATGCATGCTTTTACTTACACAGGATGTTTAAGAATTTGTGATTAACTTTGTATTTTAGAAAAAAATACATTTGGCTCCCCGTCTCCCATTGAGTGAGAATTTAAATATTTGTTTCGCTTGTTACCAGCCCGGGTGTGTACTCAACAGTTTCCTTAAATTTTCATGCTTCTAACTACATGGGGAATCCGAAAATTAGTGATGAATCAGTTTTTATATTTTAAAAAAATACATTGAGGCTCCCCGGCTCCTTCTGAGTGATACCATTTTCCGGAGTGTACTAAACAACTTCCCAAATTCTCATGTTTCTACATAAACGGAAAAACGAAAAATTGCAATATTCAGTAAAAGGAGAAATTAAATTTTTTGGCCCCCAGCTCCATGAAATTTAATTCTAAATTTTAAAAAATTCCAATAATCTCGGCAAGAGGCTATTCAACAACATAACATAGTTTTATGCATCTTCCGGAAAGTTAGAGGATTAGGGATGAGTAAATTTGTTAAAATAAGAAAAACAACATGCGGGCCTCCGGCCCCAAGAAAGTGAGAATTTAAATATTATTTTCAACTGTTACCATCATGGACGTGTACTGAATAGCTGCCAAAATTTTCATGTTTTTACCTACACGGGAAAAAGGAGAATTAGTGATTTTCAGTTTTTTTAAAGCTAACATAATGAATAAAAACTTCATTTGGGCCCACAGCCCACAAGAAGTGAGAATTTAAATATTATATTCATTTGTTACCATCGTGGAACTCTACTGAACAACTACCCAAAGTTTCATCCTTCTGCTTAAGCGGGAAATAGGATAATTAGTGATTTTCATATTTTATTTAGTCCTTGTAATGGAAAAAAATGCTTTTAGGCCCCCGGCACCCATGAGTGTGATATTTAAAATTATTTCCTACAAAAATAATTGTCACAATAAGCTGCTGAGTAATTTTGCAAAGTTTCATGCTTCTACCTATACGTGAAATTGAAGAATTAGTGATGAGTCAGTTTTTATATAAGGAAATATACATTTGGGCCCCCGGCCCCCAATGAGTGATACTTTAAATATTTTTTCAACATGTTACAATTGTGGAAGTGTACTCAACAAATTCCCAAAGTTTTATGCTTCTACCTACTCGGGAAAGTGGATAAGTATCGATTTTCAGTATTTACAAAAATAGTTTTTGGGCCCCCGGGCCAAACTTTTTGTGATTTCTAAAAAATATTTACGCCAAAAATCGTTCAAAGGGGCTACTCAACAATTTACAAAAGTGTCATGCTTCTACCTACACGGAGAGTTGTATAATACGCGAAATAAGAGAATTCTTGATTTTAATTTTTTATATTGATTATATAAGGAACAAAGCAAAAAATGGGCACCCTTACCCTAGGGGTGGTCACCTTGGGTTAAAACATAGCCTATGACCTATTCCAGGTCAAATTGGGGTTCCCTTGCAAAATTTCACCACCCTGGGTCCAACGGTGTGGTGCTGATGATGTGTTTATGTTAATGACTATGATTATGCCTTGATGATAATGTATTTTTTTAAGTTGCAATAAGTTTCAGGGTATTCTATAGATTTAATTCCGTGACTTAAATGTAAAGTAAAGATTGGGGATATGTCATGGAAATATTATAGTCTAATAATAATGGGGTTTTCCCGCTTAGGGAATGTTAATATTATACTCCTGCACAGTGCGCACTATTTTGACACAAATAATCTTGACGTGATTTTCATTTTTTATATTGGTCATATATGGAAAAAAGCAAAAAAATGGACCCCCTGACCCTAGGGGTGGTCAACTTGGGTTAAAACATAGCCTATGACCTATTCCAGGTCAAAGTGGGGTCCCCTGCAAAATTTCACCATCCTGGGTCCAACGGTGTGGATTTGTATTGGTAACAAACAGACAAACAAACAAACAAACAAACTTTCAGCTTTATATATTAGATATGAGATATCGACAACTTTATTTTTATTAAATCATAGACCTCTGTATGTTCGCCTGATGATGAGCATTTTTTTATAAACATTTAATATGGGAAATAAAGAAACACTATCCCAATGAAAATTCATTATGTCATTCCTCTAACTTGGAGCAATATAACCATTTAAAGAAAAAGAAAATACATTGAAGAGTAACAATTTTATGTATTTAGATAAATTTATATTTTGTTGAATTTCGAAAGTTTTAAAAACAACAACGTTGTCATAATGTAAGCCAACACAGCCAAGAAAGAGAGAACAACTGATTGGCATTTAGAATTATGAAGTTGATTGTTTCATCATTTTTAAACGTCATTTATTAATAGAGCTTTGCTTTCTTTTCGCATTTGTGGTGAAAGGGTTTTTGCTATTACACCTGCGACTATTTCTCATTGCTTGCCCGTGAAGCGATCACCTAAAATATTTCACATTGCTTGCCCCGTGAAGCGATCACTTAAAATATTTCACATTGCTTGCCGCGTGAAGCGATCACCTAAAATATTTCACATTGCTTGCCCCATGAAGCGATCACCTAAAATATTTCTCATTGCTTGCTCCGCGAAGCGATCACCTAAACTATTTTGATTCTTGATTGCATCGGTGTTGTAGCTACATCACGTCTGTGAATTGTGGGTACGGCGCGTGCTTGATAGATTTGAACAAGTTAAAAGCAATAGTTATATAAGCGCCAAAAATGTAACTCCACTTTACTAAAATGATTGTAATACGGTTGCTACTCGATGATCCTTTTTAATAAATCTACTTCTCAAGTATCCAAAATAGTGAATTGAAAATGATATCTACCTATTAATTTGAACGATAAAAAAAAAAAGAATCTAAACTTTAAACCTAGAACTAGTTAATTGGATTCAATGTCATATAATCATTTATAATTTTTAATGCTATAAATATACACTTTGATTTGGACCATGTACGCTTAACTTTAGCATACTATGCGAGTACGATGACAAATTATAGAGAAAAAAATGTGTATTGGGTAAAATAATTATCATATATCTTCGTATATAGATCGCAAAGTTCGCAAAGTCATATTTTCCAATTTCTCCAAAGAATTTAACCATCTTCAAAAATATTCATTGTTTACTGCGGTTAAACTCGTCCTCTGAAGCGTTCTAATTAAAAGTTGCTGTTAATTGCCCCCAGTCCCATCTACACAATAACATATTTAGCTAAATTAATAGAAGGCAAATCGAAGTAGTCTTAAAACAACAAATGGTTCAAATTACGGAAAAACAATGGGCAAAATCAATTCTTTAGGGTTTTAATTTAAAATATTTTGTTAAAGAACCAAACAATTAATTATTGTATTTTAAATAAACTAAATGTAAAACATCATTTGGAATAGCATCCAGATTCAGTTAGAGTTGTGTGAGTAAATATAGTTTAAGTCTTTCTCTTTATGTTTACTATGGGGCCGTCCATAAATGACGTCATGCAATTTTGCACGATTGTTCGGCCCCTTTTGTCATTCTCACATAGAAAGGTAGACTCCACCTTCCAAAATTACGCCACAAAACGCCCCCCCTCCCAGCCATTTTTCTATTTGAAAATGAGCATGTTTTAGATCACTTTTTTATCCTTCAAGTAGGCATTTAGTGTAAAGCTGCACTAGAATATGTCTTAACATGTGTGAAGCTCATGTAAAACGTCATTAAATAGTTGTAACAATAAAATAGTTTAGTGAAACATATTTTAATTTGCGTGTTTAATGCCACGTCACATACTTAAACACCCCCTTCCCCCTCTTCAAACTTCGTCACAAATGATCGACCCCCCCCCCCAGGTGCGTGACTTCATTTATGGTCGGCTCCTTTTAGCGTCCAAGAAAATAACGACAAATATTTGTCATGAAGTTATTAAAACAGAACCTTAAAGCTAATTTTAAAATTGTGCTATTCCAAGACACAATAGAGATATATTCATAATGTAAAATTAAATTTTTACATACATTATCAAAAGAAAAACTGGCTTGCCATGTATTAAGTGAGAATATCCAGACACATCGTATCACGAGTTCATCTTTTGACTAATGTCATTTCATTGAGTTGTCAAAATGTAATTATTTAGTTTTAAATATCTATCTCGACACAAATATTCAAGGATACAATACAGTGGTGAGCCAATTATATTTGCATATCAAGACCTTTGGAAACAAGCTGCATCTTTTTCAAAGGCAACCGTCTAAAATGGTGCCTAATAACACAAATTTCCCTATCTACGGGAAATCATGAAGGTTTTCATAAAAGTAGCTTCAATTGACAAATGCAAAGGTCTGTTACTGGGGAATTTCAAAGACGCCTTCAAGAATCTGCAACTATTGAAAATGAAATCATTTTTGTTTTGTTTTTTCAACACCTTTCTTTTTTTAACCTGATAATGCTCCGGGCAACCTGAAGCAGGAACTCATTGAATTGCATAGTGATCCCGAATGTCGCAGCAGACAATAACATCTATAATCTGATTGTCTTTTAATGTCACCTGGACAAAGCGAGATTCCCAGAGACTCGAGCATTTGCTAAGAAAATGTTCAACTTGTCTGGCTCGACATACTTATTCGAGTAGACAATATTAGTTATGACTTGAACTTGTGAGGACGAGAATAAGTGATATCATATGTATCAAAACCAGTGGTATTTAACCTGACCTCACCTATTTACTGCATTCAAGATCTCAGTTTCACGCTGCACATTAAAATATTCCAAGTAAAGCTTCTCAAATTATGTCATTTTAAAAAAATAATAATAAACCTGCCCCTGAATATCTTTACCTCAAGGAATATGGCCCGCCAGGCAAAAAGTTTGGAACCCCGTCTAATGATATATTTTATTCCATTTCAATCGCTGATATACAAGGGAGACAACCAAAGATTTTTTTTTTTTAAATTTAATCCTTCTAGAACACAAACATCAGCTTAGTTTCTAGAAGCTCATCTAAAATAACATAATTATTTTTAGAATTTATTTTAAAAATAGAAGGGAAAATTAGAGTCACGAATAACGACAAGATACAGTCGCTTAGTTTGTTAATACATGCAATACATTTAAAATGAAAAAGATTATGAAAGTGAAACGCAACGTGTTAAAGTTATTGTTGCATATATATGTGCAAATTCCGAAATGTACGAAAGATTGTATTTTAAATGTAATAGTAATAAATGATATAAGATTTAATAGATGCTCATTTTTAAAGCTTTTTCTATATTGTGTAACTTATTTCTAGATGTTAAAATACTAACTCAAAGCATGAGCAACCTATTGCTTCAGCAGGTAACAACTCTATGAAAGAGATCTCCTAAGCTATTTGCTAAGTAAGTGCACATTTCACTTGACAGTATTCTTAGGTCTAATATATTAGGAGTAGTCCCCCTTTCTCTAAACACTTGATATGACCAATATTAACATTTATTGAGGTGGGAAGGGCGGTAGTGTCTTTGATTTCTACGGCTATTAATGTTACCGAGATTTACATTTTATTTTAAGTGTAAACATGTGAATTCATATCAATGATTCCAATTAATGCATTTTTTAAAAAATTATTGGATTACTATTCGGAGTGAAGGATAATAGATAGACCAACACCTTTTTGAAAGTACAATCTTATCTCATGTAGTACGCAATACGTAAACAGATGATTATTGCGTACTACGCTTATCCATGTTTTATGGCTAGTCTTGCATTTTGAGCTTTAAAAGTGGGTAGGGTGGTGGTTTACTCGGTTTGATCTGGCAACCAATGACACGCCCGAGTTCTTGATGGGAAAAACGATAATCTTAATGATAAGTAGGAATAAGGTAAAATTTCCTTATTCCTATGTCTGTCTGAGTGCTCTATCATTAGATTGTCTGTAAGTTGTAATTCCTAGTTACAAGTAATTAATTAATTTATTTATCCTACTCTGCTCTTTGTTATTACCAGCAGTGTCACTATAGTTGATAATCTCTATTGTAGTGAACTCAACGTGTCACTACGGCTTGTAATTCTCATTGTCCCCTTAGCATAGACTCATGGTGTCAGTAAGGCTTGAATTTTTCATTGTCCGCATAGCATAGACTCATGTTGTCAGTATGGTTTGTATTCTTCATTGTCCCCATAGCATTGTCGCATGGTGTCACTACCGCATGCATTATTCTAATAGAACTTGTCCTGAAACTGCACAAAATTGATCTAAATTAACGAAAACTTTGCTTGAAGTAAAATGATGTCTAGCCAAGTAGCTTTGAAAACAAAGCTGTGAAGGGGTAAAGCCTTGCAACATGCCTGTAAGTGATCTGCTCTAGTGAAACCCTTCTGCTGTAGTGACACGAATCTACTCTAGTGGCACCCTTCTGCTCTAGTGACACCCTTCTGCTCTAGTGACACAATTCTGATCTAGTGACACCCATCTGATCTAGTGACACCCGTCTGCTCTAGTGACACCCTCTGCTCTAGTGACACCCTTCTGATCTAGTGACACACTTCTGATCTAGTGACACCCTTCTGCTCTAGTGACACCCTTCTGTTCAAGTGACACCCTTCGTATTTATTGACACCCTTTAGCTCTAGTGACGCCCTTGCAACATGCCTGTAAGTGATCTGCTCTAGTGACACCATTCTGCTCTACTGACACGAATCTACTCTAGTGGCACCATTCTGCTCTAGTGACACCCTTCTGCTCTAGTGACACAATTCTGATCTAGTGACACCCTTCTGATCTAGTGACACCCGTCTGCTCTAGTGAAACCCTCTGCTCTAGTGACACCCTTCTGATCTAATGACACACTTCTGATCTAGTGACACCCTTCTGCTCTAGTGACACCCTTCTGTTCAAGTGACACCCTTCGTATTTATTGACACCCTTTAGCTCTAGTGACGCCCTTGCAACATGCCTGTAAGTGATCTGCTCTAGTGACACCCTTCTGCTGTAGTGACACGAATCTACTCTAGTGACACCCTTCTGCTCTAGTGACACCCTTCTGCTCTAGTGACACGAATCTACTCTAGTGGCACACTTCTGCTCTAGTGACACCCTTCTGCTCTAGTGACACAATTCTGATCTAGTGATACCCTTCTGATCTAGTGACACCCATCTGCTCTAGTGACACCCTCTGTTTTAGTGACACCCTTCTTATCTAGTGACACACTTCTGATCTAGTAACACCCTTCTGCTCTAGTAACACCCTTCTGCTCTAGTAACACCCTTCTGCTCTAGTAACACCCTTCTGCTCTAGTAACACCCTTCTGATCTAGTAACACCCTTCTGCTCTAGTAACACCCTTCTGCTCTAGTAACACCCTTCTGCTCTAGTGACACCCTTCTGCTCTAGTAACACCCAGCTCTGAGATGGGCTGGCAGAAACATTCTGTGTAATCAAACCCCTATGGTGGCGTCCTGTTCTTGTGACCTTTCTCTTTCCATTGTTATGTGGTGCACGCCTTGTCACCATGTCATTTGGTATTTATCGCTACCTCCTCGTTTTATTTTCTTATCAAATACAAATGATCTTTCTATGCAAAAGATTATTGAGTCATACACTTATCCCAGGTTTTAAATGCCGATAGTGTTTTTGTTTACCTTGCTTGTTCAGACAACCTATGCCACAATCAAATTCCAGACAGGAAGAAGAGGTATTTGAATGTGTTAATTAAGGAATATGGAACAATAAAGATGTATTAACCACAGTGTCGTCACTAGGGTTGTGGTGGGGGCAGGCAGCCCCGGGTTACCATCAGGGGGGTGACACCAAAATGCAAAATTATGTATGTTCCCGTTATTTGGTACTGGAAATCTCGGAGGAGTTTTATGGGTTAAGACTAAAAGGGGGTGACACCATGAGCTATCGCCCCGGGTGACACCAACCCTAGTGACGCCTCTGATTAATCATATTATATTTGAATGTTTAATTGCACTGAAACAACTTTACAGCTGTTTCGCTTTAAAAGGTGGGTATAAACTAATAATGTACACTCCACCTAATATGTAGTTTTCCTTTCTTTTTTATTCTTCTTTTTTTAATCCCCCTGTTTTTGTTATTTCTTTGAGTCCACATAAATCGTGTTATGTTAGTTGACAAAGATTGATAACACGGCACGCGACACTTTGACAACTAGTTATCCGTCTACTTGTTAGTCTGTGCTATTGTGTTCACATTTTAATCCATTGCATCTTATCCCTTATGGGCACGATGAGATTTGTGAGAGGGTCTCACAGGATTGTGTTTCGATGCGTCAAATTTATCGGGCTTTGTTTTTTAACTATTTTTATCACTATTAGTTATTATCTAAGGTTGCTTTGTTTTCCGCCCCCATTCACTGCATTTAAAATAAATACTTGCTCGAATGTTTCTCAAACTAAAAGATAAGATGAAATGCAATTAGATACAGAGAATGGTTGGATTCGGGGTAGCATTTGTTGGGTTTTATCTTTATATTTGGGTCATTTGAAAGTTTCGCTATTCTGACATTTTCATTCAGTTAGAAAATTAACTTTAAACATTGTTTTGACTCACCATGGTTATGTTTTAGCATAAAAAATGTTAGCTATAGTCAGTTTTTGTAAGTTGATTAAATAATAAAAAAAAAATATTATTTTTTTTTTTAAATGCTAAAAATAATAACCGCTTTTTCGGACCATGATGGCATATGGGGCAAATGAAGTTGCGTTCATCAGTTTTATTTAGCCACCATTAACGTGCGAAGGAATTTTCGGCTAGCACAATGTCCCGGGGGCCTTGCCAGCAACGAGGCTTGAACCCTTTTCTCTCTTTTGCCTCGGTTCGACAGTCCAGCGCACTATCGCTAGACCTCTGCTCTGCACTAATCGAATAATAATAAAGATTATCAATGACGAATATACTACCTTTAATGGGACATTCTCAATGGAGGGTTGAGTCACTCAGACTCTTATAACCCGGCCTACAATACCAACAACGAGCCTCAACATAAGGGCGTCGCCACGGACATATTCATCCACAGTGCGTGTGCTGCCTGACCCGTCGACGTCCCCAATTGCCGCAGAGCATTCGGTCAGCTGATGTGCCACTGTCGCCTCGGCCATAACACATAAACGGCAGCCGGGTTCCTTGCTTTTATCTAGCCTGTGAAAGTAGCTGTTTGTTGGATAGTGTCCAGTTCGAAATCTGCGTGGTGAGGGACTGGCAGCTACGAGGCAGCTTCGTCCAAAGATCCCAATTGCGCGTTCGCGGCATTTTATCGTAAAGGAACCTTGCCGTGTCACCATTCTCCCAGCCCGCTAGACATTTTTCCGTGAAATGGGCTTATAGCGAAAATTTTACCCCCAGTTGTGTCATTGGGCGATCGATTTGGGGCTTGGCAGCTCCCTGTTGTGCCAGCAAGTGTGCCAGTTCTTGCTGTTGTATCGTTGCGTGCCCTATAATGTACTGTAGGACGACCACGCCCCCGCCAGGTCTAGTGTTGTTAACATTCTCCAGTACGGCATCGTCAGTTTTCGTCTCCAAAGATCTCCGGCCCAAGGATTCCAGGGAGAATCTTGAATCGTAGAAGACTGCGACTGTTTGGAAACTCTTCATTATACATAGATGTAGGCGCCCCTCTTTCATGCCCTTGTGAATTGCTTCTATTTCGGCATCCCCGCTGATAGCTTGTCTTCTCAGTGCTTCTTTATGCTGAAGCTCAACTGGACTATTTTTCCCCACCGCGGCATTTGCCAGTGACAAACGTAGATCGGGCGGAGAGTAGCATTCGTGAGGTCCCTTCGCCGGGACCATGGATATTTTCTCCCTGCTTTTGTGTAATGTAACTGAAACCTCCAGCTCGTTGACCACATCCATAAAGGAGGGTCGTTTCAGTCGTGTGCGTTTTACCCACCAGTCTTGCATCTGAAAACAGGGTTCGTTGCGATCCATTCTACGGTATCTTTCCACCGTAGTTAGTATTGCTTTCTCTATCCGTACTTTGATTTCTATCGTGGCGTTAGGTGTGGTACGTAACAAACCAGTCTTTGAGCTTGGTTTTGGATTCTGTCCAGGTCCTCGAGCACCGTTCTCCTCGCAAAGGCCTGGGCTGTAAATAATGGCTCCTCTCACTTTGCTGAGGTAAAGAGCTCTCAGTTTTCTTGCATCAGCGCCCAAGGTAGTGCATGCCAAATTTTTCACCATGGAAAATTGAGTAGGGGTTTTTGCACGCTATTCACGTTTATGATTGTGCTGCTGGAGTTTCTGGTCCAGCCGCACGCCCAAAGACATTGGCTCTTTATCCAACTTCAAAAATTACCCGCAGATGTTAAGCACAAAATCGTGTTTAAGTGCATTTTTGCCATTTGTGAAAATGGAATAGACGGTTTTTTTACGTGTTCACAATGAGTCTCCACTTTTTGGTCTATGCTCGTTTTAATGACGGACCCCCAGGGGTCTGCCTTGAGTTTTACGCTGTTCCTAGCATACGCTAGCGACATTCAAACGTGATGTTTGCAGACGACTTGGTTGTCTGGACGTCCGGTAAGGACATAGCGAACTTACAGATCAAACTACAGCGCGATCTCGTTAAGATCGAAGCATATGCCAAAAAGCCCAGGCTCATTGTGAACACGCAAGATACGTGTAGTGGTAATAATAAATATCATTATTATGGGAATACTTTGGGAAAGTAAATGAATAAAAGAATTCCTCTTTCAGTGTGGACAAAATATCGCCAAGACTTATATCGTAAAGACGACACTGAGGGTTATGATACACTCAGAAGTTGTATCGCCATAAACCTTCGTACTTGGTGTCTGGCGTTGTGTTGAATACCGTAGCCTGGTGCTTCTCAAACTTGTTAGTATGGCGTACCGGCAGACAATTTTTAGTGTTCCCCACGGACCGGTGTACTATTTTATATGTACTGACGTGGTAGTGAAGCTTAATTTATTATACTTTATTTGTTTCAATTTTTGTGCTTACGGTCGAAACATGATATATTCTTTATGCTTAAATTTTAATGGCTGTAGATTGAGGATTATAGTTTAAATTTTCTTTCCTTTCTTGATAAATTCTGCGGATGGGCAGTGGATGACCCACGAAATAGCACAAGTCCGCGGACCACCACTTTGAGAATCACTGCTGTAGTTGATGTAATATTTTCTTTATGTCAGTGCGTTGAACTCGCTCATGTTTCGGCATAGTGCGGGACATGAAGTTTCATCGGCTTTCATAATTTCAAACTACATCGGAGGCTCCTTATTGGTGGAGGTTATGTTAGAAGAATGATGGAAGGACACAAGAGTATTGTAGAAACTTGTTTAAAAGAGGAAATGGGATGCAGTAATACAGGTAAGTGTATTTATTTATTTTTTTCCTAATAAAATGTGTTGGTTTTTTTGTTCAAACATGATAAAATATTTAATTTCTAGATGAATAATTTAGGAATTTCTCAAAATACATTTTGCTAAGACAGATGTCGGAAGCCAGAATTATAATTAAATATGGCACAACCAGGTTTTTAAAATATCCTTTAGGAAAGAAATTTTTACAGATTGTGTCTTATCAGTTTATATACTTAATTCTGTCCTTTTTTACGGAATTTTATATAAGTATTTTTATACATTTTTATACATCATTTTCTAATTGTTATATTCAAAAGTTTGAGTTATTAAAATTTTTAAGCCAGTAGATCTAATTGTTTCTCTTTAGCAACATAATCCACATTAAAACTCACTCGTTCTGGATAATTTTTTTTTTAATTTACTGATCCTCCCTACCCACGACTTCTCTCTAGTAACAGACTGTGAGACACACTTTGTCCACAATAAGACGTTATCGTACTGAGAAACAGGAGAACTGCAAAATTCACTTACAGATTCATTATGCTTGACTAACTAACTGTAAAAATAAACAGAAAATCTTCTTTTCTTTTTAAAGAAATGTGTAAATTAATATAATAGGGTCCCAGGCTGTTGAAGGTTGTCAAAGGAAGATCGTCGCACTTAGCACTCCCTTTAGTATTAAGCAACAGTTTTCTTAACTTTTGTGATGAATGATGTTTTTTTTTTAATATCCTTGCTGTCAAATTGTGTAAGTAAGGCATACATTGCATCGTCATGACGAATTATCTAAACTAGGATTTCAGTGTGACGGAGAGACAGAGACACCTCCAGCTGACGTCAGTATACAAATGTCTGACACTCCGAGCATGCGCACTGATGGCACTCAACCGTTAGGCAATGTGAGGTGAGATGTGTGAGATTTTACCTAGTCAATAATCATCATTTTAAAACTTGGAATCAATATTCAAAACTGGAGAACATTAATATTTTATTTACCCGAATAAAACATAATTAAAATGATCAATTTTCATATTAACAGAATATGTATTGGTAACTTTAGAATCAATATCTAAATAAATAGTATCAATATTTTTTTTAAAACTATAAATAATAGCAAAAATTATAAATATTCTAGTGAATACAATAGTTTATTTCCTAAATTCCCGAATAAAAATTTAATATAAAAAATATTCTAACCTTCAGATTAAATATCTAAATAAAAGAATCAATATTCTAAATAACAGACACAAAATTCCAGAAACGAAATTAAATTTCGGAAATTAAAATAAATATAAACTTGATAAATAAAACTACAATTATTATATTGGTAAGAAGATGGTCGAACAAACTTTCCTATTAGGTTATTTGCTGATGATTGTATAATCTATAGAACAATCTAGTCAGATCAAGATAGCAAAATTTTACAAAAAGACTTAGATAAATTAATAAAATGGGAAGCTAACTGGAGTATGTCCTTCCACCCAGAAAAATGTCAACTGCTAAGAGTAACAAAGAAAAAGAAACAAATAAATTCAAAATACTGCATTCATGGAAAAGAACTAACCCAAACTAAAGATGCGAAATACTTAGGAGTCATAATAAATGAGAAACTATCTTGGAATCCCCATGTCAATGAAGTTATTAAAAAATCAAACAAAATCTTAGACTTTATAAAAAGAAACTTTTACAAATGAAACAAAGATATAAAACTAATATGCTACCTCACCCTGGTGAGAACTATACTAGAATATGCATCTTCTGTATGGGACCCATCCACCAAAGAAAATATTGATAAGTTAGAACAAATCCAAAAAAGAGCTGCCAGATTCATTACTGGAGAATATTCAAAACTGACAAGAGTAACACCATTAGTTAAATCATTAAACCTTGAAACACTAGAGGATAGAAGAACCAAGAGTAAATTGGTAATTATACATAAGGCAAATAATTCTAATTTAGAAATACAACACAAAGATAACCTAATACAAACCTCAAATAGACATAAAGATCAAAACACCTTTCTTATTCCATATGGAAGAACAAACACATACAAGTTTTCTTTCTTTCCGTCCGGTATTCGGGCGTGGAATGGGTTCCCTGAAGAAACCAGGAAAGCCAACTATTTATCATCATTTAAAACTCTAGTAAGAATACAGGACTAAACACAAACCATAGAAATACGTAGGACGCAATAATCTTCTGTACATAAGGAGCTGGAGCGTCTGTAACATATAAGATAAGATAAGAAGTAGATTATTTAAAATTCCACAAGCGCAATTAAAGGTAATATTGTCTTTTCTTTTGCATAAATGTATTTTTTTTTTAAATTAAATTAATCTCCAAAGATAAAACGAACTTTTAAACAGTAAAATAGTTTTAAATGAATTTTTTAAAATGTTCAGTGGCGTACTAATATGGAGGGGTATACGTTTAAATAATGTTGGGAACTCTCATAAACAAAAATAGCTACATACAACCAGAATTTTGTTTCTATTACATCAGTTCAAACATTTTCAGATCATTCTAGGCGTCATGGTTAGATCGTTTACACATAGACAACAAGGTTTGACCGGTTGGATTTGATATTATCCTAATTCTAGCTTTTATAACAGTTTGTGTTTTGTTTTATTTTTGTTTTTATTTAAAAGAAACACAATGACTGCTCCCAGCGATAAAATTACCTGCTCCCAGCTATATAATTACCTGCTTCCAGCTATATAATTACCTGCTCACAGCTAAATAATTACCTGCTCCCAGCTAAATAATTACCTGCTCCCAGCTAAATAATTACCTGCTCCCAGCTAAATAATTACCTGCTCCCAGCTATATAAATACCTGCTCCCAGCTATATAATTACCTACTCCCAGCGATATAATTACCTGCTCCCAGCGATATAATTACCTGCTCCCAAGGATATAATTACTTCTCCCAGCTATATAATTACCTGCTCCCAACGATAAAATTACCTGCTCCCAGCGATATATTTACCTGCTCCCAGCGATATAATTACCTGCTCCCAGCTATATAATTACCTGCTCCCAAGCGATATAATTACCTGCTCCCAGCGATATAATTATGTTCATGTTATTTTATTACTTTGCGTCCACAGCACTACGATGGCTATGATCACTGATATAACAAAATATTTCGGAAAGTTCATCGACAAAGAGGGGAGAATATCCAGGCACAATTTTAAGACGGCGCTGGGAAAAAACAAGGTACGGGTTATTAATCGTCAGAGGTAGGCCAGTATCGTCCACTGGAAACCATGATTTTTTACTCTATTATTTTTATTTGATGTAAATAAATACACTTAATATCACTCTGGTACATTTATTATTGTGTTTGTTTTGGTTTAGAAAAGTAATCTCGGGTAATCTTCGGTAAGAGTCAGACCCCCTACCCCTCGGTTGACTTGGTCCAACATTTGGTATAGACTCTATACTATAGAGCATAGAAGTGATATAGAACAACCGAACGATAGAATTGGGCGAGTGTCACTGATGGATTTTAGGCAAGAAACATTCCTCTGCCAGTCATATGAGTCACTTTTAAGAATGATGGCTGTGTAAACAATTATGTAGTGGCGCACCAGTAGAGTGAGTTATTTATTCATTGTTCTTGTTTGAGAGATGGGGGTGGGGAGAGATCAACCGATTTAAATCTGTCAATACTGACTCTCTTTCCCCTCCCCACCATCCTCTCAATCAGGAGTCATTCTTCGCAGACAGATTCTTTCAGTTTCTAGACACTGACAGCAATGGCTACATCGATATGATGGAACTGTCACGGGGGGTGGAGCTACTCCTCAACGGTTCTCAAACCCAGAAGATCAGTTTCATCTTTAAATTGTACGATTTGAAAGGTAAATTTCAATTATTTTTTTATAAGTTTATAGTTTATAATACTAAAGTAAGATGAATTCGATTTTTTTTTTAAATTGAAACTTTTAGTTCACTCTTAAGTTCTAATAGATTGTTGATTTTATTTTAAATGACAGACACAGGTGTCATTGAGAAGACGGACCTGAGACAGGTTCTCACAGTGAGTGTTGTCGAATCCAACATGCACCTTACTGACAAGGTAACCACTTCATGTTTATTTCCTACTGACTCTGTACAGATTGTGCACTTCTCTAATGACGCCTATGGCGCCAATAAATTGGCAAACACTTCAAATGATTGCCTATAAAAAGTTGCAAGTTTTTCAGTAATAAATAAACGCTATAAATGAAGTCCGTGTTTTAATGCATTGTTTTATTGTAGTCTGGTCTTTTTTAACGTTAAAAGACGGTATAGTCTAGTGATAAGATATTTCGGTGCATCCCATTTAACAAAAGACCTCTACGTCCACCATTTTGATCTCGTATGAGGCGCCCCTAATGGCTTGTCACCTAGAGAAATGTGTCACAGTCACCTGCTGGTCCGCCATTCTAAGGACTCAATGCTAAAGTTAAGGTATCAGGTGTTTGCCCGCACTCATGGTGGTGAACCTTTAACATGAAATGCTTTCAAATGTTCAAACCGACTAGCAACATGTTACACGTTCAAGGTGCGTCATTAGCATAGCATATGTCATCTGACTGTCTAAAGCAGGGGTCTTCAAACTTTTCTGCCGGAGGGCCGCATTAAATTTCTAACAGTTTTGTGATAAACTATACGTAAAAATAGTATATTTTTTAAATATTAAAAGGTCTCCAGGTGCCGGATGAAAAGACCTCGCGTGCTGCATCCGGACCGCGGGCCGTAGTTTGGAGACCTATGGTCTAAAGTCAAGTCAATGAATACAAAGTATTTAAATGTAAAGTCTACTGAACTAAAAAGCAAAGAGATTGACGTAGTATAAGAGCGTGGCACTGATATGATTATACCTGTAAATTGATTCTTCAAGTTAAAGAAGTAAAAATTAATGGACATGCTAAATTTCAACAACAGCAAAAAACAATATCAATAAAATACAGGAGTTTAATCAATGTAAGTCAGTTAGTCGATATGAAAATTTACGATTTCCATTTTTTGAAATTCATAAGGAGTACAACAAATAAATATTAACTCCGTAGAAACATACAAGGATCTTAAACCAAAAGGATGTACAAGACGCAGCCGCGTAGCTAGGGGAAGGGGTCCAAATTTGAAAGTCCCCCGGGCCCCCTTATGAGGGGGGCCCCAAATGAGTGTATGAAAAGATATTTTTACATTAAATATTATATATTACGCCATCGTTCAAAATGAGGCCAAGCCCCCCCCCCGGGCTTCCAAGTAGCAATTTCAAATATGCATTTTTTTTTTTAAAAGATATCCCCTTGCTTCAACTCTAAGAAATAGTGCCACTGGAATCGATTCCCTTTAACTACTCGATCTTAATATATATCACAACTAAACTTGGTTTAATCGTTCTCTTATATTTTAGAACATCGAGACCTTGACCAATGCCCTCTTCGATGAGGCAGATAAGGATAAGGATGAGCACATTTCGCCAGACGAGTTCAGGGCCTTGTTAGAAAAGTACCCGGATGTTCTTGACAATTTGACGTTCAGGTATTTACCAAGTACTAGCAGACCTATAAACTTCTACTTCTATAATTGTATTTCAGAGTTCTCTCATTGAGTTTAATTTATTTATGTAATTCTTATTTTTCAAATAATTATATTTTAAGTAGGATTCTATCTTATAAAGATGTTTTATTGGAAGAATTTGGATATAATAATATTTTATTTATTTTTAAACGGCAGGGGGGGTCTTAACATTTTTCTGCTGGAACTCAAACTATAAAAATTTTAGGAAACAGTAGTGAAGAGTATCACTACATACATAATGATCTGTAGGATGGGCAAATAATTATTTCAGTGTTACGCGATGGCTTCACCCCACGCTGAAAAGCCAGCCGGGAATTAAATCGACCAAAAGACGACTGCTCACTGGCCGCTACGTGAAGAACAACGCCAAGAAACTCGTCTTCATCGCCACCTTCTGTCTCGTCAACATCGTTCTGTTCATTGTGAACGCCGTCCTGTACAGCAGTATGAACGGTTGGGTGATGTTGGCGAGGTTAGTTCCCTTTCAGCACATCTGGGAGGTTTGTTCCCCTTCAGCACGTCTGGGAGGTTGGTTCCCCTTCAGCACGTCTGGGAGGTTGGTTCCCCTTCAGCACGTCTGGGAGGTTAGTTCCCCTTCAGCACATCTGGGAGGTTGGTTCCCCTTCATCACTTCTGGGTGGTTTGCCTTGGTGACGAAACCAATGTTCCTCCTAACGTTTGTTGTTCTATATTCAAGGTACCAAAAAACTCGTTGTGCAAAGGTGCACAGCCTCCAATTTGTGTACAATATTTTACAAAATTTGCTGCGTTGTTATTCTAAATTGGTGCGCGGCGCCGGTCAGATATTTGCGCGGCTGCGCAGCCCATACGATTGAAGGGAACATTGGACATAACGTTATTGCTTTAAGAGCAGTTCCGCATGTTTAATTGGTTTGTTCTGTTGTATTTTTCTTTAATTCTGCGAAATCTGTAAAAACTGTTTTTATCTTCTTTGAAGCCGTGTTGCTCCAAGTACTTCGCTTGCCCAAAGTATTGTTTTGTTGATAAAGATATCGTCAACTTATTAATTAGAGCAGATTATCTGGCAGCAAACGGCAACAACTTGCCGGTAAAGACTGTCAAAGATATCAAAAGCGAATTCCATGGTGCCTAACCTCATTTTATTAAAACTAAATTCTTTACATTTTTAAATAGAAATTTAAATCTAAGTGTGTGTGTCTAGTCTTAAAATACAAAATTGCTGGAAAGAAAAGAGCATCAAAGGTTGCCCGTATAATCTTATCTTTGTAAAGTTTACTTTCTCTTCCATGCGATTTCGTTAATAATTTTTCATTGGAGTTTGATGGCAATTCTGTAAATTGATAGCAAAAGAATTAAGTGAGGCATTAGTCAAGAAAACTAACAAGCTTACTGAAATCAGTTCAGAAATAACGAGATGGGTTTCGAAATCAACCTAAATTAGAATTCAAAACAACAGAACGGCCAAGGTACTCTGTTGAACACAAATTTGAATGTTGACCACATCCCAAGTTGTTTGGGAAAAGTTCAAGAACTTTCCTTAGAACTTCGTTTGTTGTTTTCTTCATGGTGTAAATTTACTAAATTTAAATTTTAAAAATTAAACTATGAGTAGATATGAGTAATAATTAAAAACTTTTATTCCACAGAGGGTGTGGCCTGTGCCTCGATTTCAACTCCGCCCTGGTGCTGCTCCTCCCACTTCGCCTCTGCCTCACCCACCTGAGAAACACGCCCCTGTCGAACATCCTACCGCTCGACGACAACATCAGACTCCACAAAATGGTGGGCTTCACCATTGTGTTTTGGAGTGCGCTACACACCTTGGGACACACCGGAAACGCGGGTATATATTTTATTTAATGAAGACCGTTATTAGAGATTAATTTTATATTTAAAGTAATTTTATTTTGGTCTCTAAATGATCTGTGTATCTGCGCGCGCGTGTGTATGTAGGCCTATGGGTGTGTGTGCGGTGAGTGTGTTGACGGATGGTTACCAAAAACGGTAATACCATTTAGTGTTAAGCAAACGTGTTATATAAAATCCAGGAAGAAAACATGTAAATTATCATAGATTTGCATTGTACCCGTATTTTCGATGACTGTCTTCAAGTATTTAAGCTGACTGGGAATGTCTCTTGTATTTTCTAAAGTGGTTTTAGTAGACGTGCTGAACCTCTCACTTCCGGTCATCCTGTTGACGACGGACGCCAACATTGGCTGGATTCACGGGTTGGCTCCCGTCACTGGGGTTGTTCTCTTGGTGGTTGTCTTTGCCACGATGGTCATGTCTTTACCGTTTGTACGGCGATCTGGACATTTTCAGGTTTGTTTTTTTTCTGGTTTGTTTCTTTGTTGTTTTGTTGGTAGGGATTTTTATTATACCTTTATTTTAGCATTACTTTTTTTTTATTGATTATGTCCTTGCTGTTATTTTGGCATGGGGCCGTACATAAAAGTAACGCTATTATTTAGACCATTTTTAACTCCTCCCTCCCACCGTATTTCACAAATCTTGGATCCCCTTTTAAAGTAAGTCACACTTTCGGAAAAAATCAAATTACAAAACGTTTAAAATTTAATATAAAACATCGTAACGCCAGAAATGGCAAGACCCCCCTCCCCTTGTCATAAATTGAACACATTCTTACACCCCTCCCCCCTCTGGAGTGTGACATACTTTATGAACGGCCACTATAGTTTTGTTGTTACGGACATTGTACTGTAAATATTTTTTTCACAATAGGATATCCACACTAGTGGCCATTGAATTCCTGGAATACAATTGAGTTGAAAACACTCCGAGACGTTGACCTTATGTTGCGTCCAGTTTCCCGCCACAGATAATAAATGATATTTTGAGTAAACGTTTAAGTTCTCGTTCGCATCGGTAAAATCGTTTTAAAAAATGATTTAGTTTCAAGCAAATGCTATCTGTCCACAAATTATAATACAAAAGAAACTAAAGTGTTTGTTTTTTTTAAAAATAATTTACATTTACTACTTTTTATAAACTTTAAATCTTGTGATTAACCCAAGCAAATGGAAACTATCGACAGGCTTATACAGTGTTTAATTATTTTCACGTTAATGGCAAAGTTATAACTATACATATTAGGATCAGTTACATAGACAGGTTTCTTTAATTCCATGATTCGAAACCCAAAAAAAAGGGTTTTAATTTTTTGTCAAAGTGCTACGCTGAGAACCAAATAGACTTTGTTACCTCACCAATCTTTGATGGTGGATAAAGCTAAGGCAATAATTATTTATTTTTATTTGTAAAAAAAATTTCTTTGATAATAAATTATTTTTAGAACCTTGGTTTTATTCAAATGATTGAATCGTGACCCTGCTTTCACTGTTGGGGAAATTCAATGTAAAAACAGCTCCTTATTTGCTTCTATGGCGTAAATACACAGATATAAAAGAACGAGAAAAAATTTTCACTTAAGTTTTTAAAATTTAAATTTATTTAGATCTTTTAAATTAAAGCGACTATAAAGCATCAACCATATTCTGTTAAAAATACAAAAGCTTCGTATGATTTTATCACTGTTTCTTGAAGTACCACGAGTGTCCACACGTGTCTACAAACGTCCACACTTGTCTACAAACGTCCACACATTTCTACAAACGTCCACACATTTCTACAAACGTCCACAAAATTTCTACAGCCGTCCACACATGTCTACAAACGTCTACACATGTCTACAAACGTCCACACATGTCTACAAACGTCCACACATGTCTACAAACGTCCACACATGTCTACAAACGTCCACACATGTCTACAAATGTCCACACATGTCTACAAACGTCCACACATGTCTAAAAAAGTCCAAACATGTCTACAGCCGTCCACACATGTCAACAAACGTCCACACATGTCTAGAAACGTCCACACATGTCTACAAACGTCCACACTTGTCTACAAACGTCCACACATGTCTACAAACGTCCACACAACCTTTAAATCCCATGAAGAAAAAGACGATGTCAATACACAACTATGACGCACAGTGTGTCTTTCTGCAGGTGTTTTACTGGTCTCACAAGTTGTACTTTCTCTACTACACGCTGACCATCCTACACGCCACGCACTTCTGGAAGTGGCTGCTGGTCCCAGGGTGCGTGTACCTGCTGGAGGTGGCGATGAGCTGGTGCTCACGGAGGAAGGGAGGGGTTCACATCGAGACGGTCAGCCTGCTACCTTCTGCGGTCAGTTGGCCTGTTTCTATTCACGTTATCATTTTCTACATCCTGCCAACAATGGAGGCTAGAAATGATTCATCTCTCAATTGCCCGATCTCCCCTTTTGTAATGTTTGAGAAATAGCGGGAACCTTTTCTAACTAATATATATATATATATATATATGTATATATATAATTAATTATGCATTCAAGTACCGCACTTTACTCATCCCTGAACTATATTCATATTTTAAACCACTGGCGTCACTAGGGGGTGTAGTGAGGGCGGGCCGCCCCAGGTGACACCATCAGGGGTGACACCAAAATGTAAAGTTATGCATGTTCCCATTATTTGGCATTTCAAAGCAGTATGTTTCTTTTAAGTTATACCACTGCCAAGAAATTGGGTTATCCCGCCATATGACATATTATAAAAATAATATAATAATAAGCCCTTTCAGACCAGGACGGCCTATGTGGCAAGTGAAGTAGCGTTCGCAAGTTTCATTTAGCCACCACTAACGAGCTAGGGATTGTGTGGCTAGCACAATGCCCCAGGGGCCTTGCCAGCACAGAGGATGGAACCCATGACTCGACAGTCCGGCGCCTTACCGCTAGACCACAGCGACCCTATATGACACATTAGGCCATATAAAATATCTAATCTCTTCTGTAATAAGATTATTGTGTCCTACGCTTATCCATAATTGATACATGACATCTTCTATTATCAGAGTACTCACACTAAACGTACGATCTGTTTACTAAGATTGTTTCTACGCTACAAAAGTTGACAATAAGTCTTATATTTTAACATCTGATGTTTCAGGTGACGCAGGTAGTCATCTTCCGACCCCATGGTTTCAGATTCTCCCCGGGAGACTATGTTTACGTTGATTGTGTCTGCGCTACCAAAGTTGACAATAAGTGCTATATGTTTAACATCTGATGTTTCAGGTGACGCAGTTGGTCATCTCCCGACCCCACGGTTTCAGGTTCTCCCCGGGAGACTATGTGTATTTAAAAATCCCAGCCATAGCCAAGTACGAGTGGCACCCTTTCACCATTAGCAGCGCCCCGGAACAAGAAGGTAAGTGGGTCAAGGGGGTGCATTTGTTTATTGGGTGCTATTCGTAGGTTAACGATTGTTTTTTAACCCCCAAAATTGTTTTGAGCTCTTATATAATATGTTAGGGATATCGCTATTTCAGTTTTTTTCTTTTCGACTTGGCAAATCTTCGTAAAAATATATTTCCTTATATTAGTTTTGTAAGTGGAAGCAGTGGGCGGCAATTTACCGAGAAATCAATACCACAGGCTAATCAATAAGTAACTCGGTCGCTACTTTGTCTTTGTTATTTTCTTCCTTTCGCGGGCACATTGTGTAACGGCTATATGGGAAACATCTTTCAAAACTCCAATGTACCACTGTAGACCGGTTTGAGAGATCTGATTCCACTGAGAATCTTTTTTGGTACTGCTTATTACTTGAGAGAGGGTGGGTGACTGATCATAAGCATGTTGCGCTGTCTTGAATGGTATCTCCGCATAAAATTAGAAGTGATGTCACTACAAATTTGCATTTCAGATGTATTCTCAGTCCATATCAGATCTGCGGGTCATTGGACTGATAAGGTTAGGAAATACTTCATCACTTACACTGAAAACAACGAGGAAATTGGTCAGTTCTGAATTGTACTTTTTTCGTTTTGTTTGTTTGCTTGGTTTTTTTTTTGGTTTTTTTTGTCGTTGGATTAAATGTTATTTTCTAAAAATAATTGCGTGGATATATTAATATGTGATTTCATTAGCAGAAAATTTATAACACCTGGGATTTCATTTCTATCGGCGTAAAAGTTTATTAACAATTACAGAAAAAGAAAAGATCATTAACACATGACACTTTCCATTTGAAACCAAACAAATTATAAATCACGCATGACTTTTCCAACAGCAGCCATGGCACTTTCCATCTGAAGCCGTACAAAATATAACTAACACATGACACTTTCCATCTGAAGCCATACAAAATATAACTAACACATGACAGTTTCCATCTGAAGCCATACAAAATGTAACTAATACGTGACACTTTCAATATGAAGCCATACAAAATATAACTAACACATAACACTTTCCACCTTTAGCCATACAAAATATAACTAACACATGACAGTTTCCATCTGAAGCCATACAAAATATAACTAACACATGAAACCTTCAATCTGAAGCCATACAAAATATAACTAATACGGGACACTTTCCATCTGAAGCCATACAAAATATAACTAATATGTGACACTTTCCATCTGAAGCCATACAAAATATAACTAACACATAACACCTTCAATCTGAAGCCATACAAAATATAACTAATATGGGACACTTTCCATCTGAAACCATACAGAATATAACTAACAAATGACAGTTTCCATCTGAAGCCATACAAAATATATCTAATATGTGACACATTCCACCTGAAGCCATACAAAATATAATTAACACATGACACCTTCCATCTGAAGCCATACAAAATATAACTAACACATGACACCTTCCATCTGAAGCCATACAAAATATAACTAACACATGACACCTTCAATCTGAAGCCATACAAAATATAACTAACACATGACACTTTCCACCTGCAGCCATACAAAATATAACTAACACATGACACTTTCCACATGCAGCCATACAAAATATAACTAACACATGACACCTTCCATCTGAAGCCATACAAAATATAACTAACACATGACACCTTCAATCTGAAGCCATACAAAATATAACTAACACATGACA
>MUZC01001004.1:0-11592 GCA_002072015.1 Radix auricularia | reverse complement strand
TATATATATAAATTTTTTAAAAAAAGCTTGTGCAAACCATACATGATCACAATTATAAGGAAAAAAATAATGTTGCAAAGGATAAACAAATCATAAACAAAAAAATAATCAGTTCTCTACTATTGTCCCTAACATTTTCAACTATCAAATAAGTCTTATGTCAAAGGTGAACACAAGTAACTTTCTAATAACTTATATTTTTATCATTTGTTTTGTTAGTTTGTTTTTTCATGTTGTTTGGTTATTTTAAAAACAAAATTATATTTTCAAAAACAACTGTTCCTTCTTTTATAAACAAGGCAGATAATTTAGTCAAAGATCAATATTTAACCAAAAAAAAAATCAAATTAACTTGATAATTCAATGTATAGAGTATGCTCATCTTTATATAAATACATTGACATTGTACATGAAATAGGTATTTACAATCAGAAAAACAGCAAAAATTCACCTAAGAAATACAGGACAGAAAGGCTTTTTTAGTTATTTCTTTTCATCCTCAACTTTTCAAATTTAAAAAAAAAAAGGAAGAAATAAAGAGCCTTGGAAAAATATATTTATATATTTAAAAAAACTCACACTCAGGCAGCATCCTTGGAACATGCAAATTAAATTTACGGATACACTTCATTGCAAAAAAGATACAAAACAATTACATATGAAATGTTTGAGACAAAAAAAACAACATTATAGACATGTTCTTGTGCCGAATTATATTTAAAGTCAATGTTTACTGTCACAAGCACATGGTCAGAAACTCACCAAGTATTTAACAGCATCTTTTCAATAAATAGAGGCATTGATATCAATGATAATATGTATGAAAAATTAAACAAACACTTTTTAAAGCACGCAAAAATTAAACTTTGGACATAACATTTATTTCAAAATTTAATTTTCTCTTATAAATGATAATAAAAATTTTTAAAAAACAACTAACTTTTGGGTTGTTTTTATTTGGCAAAAAAATGTCCCCGCATATGAAATTGTAATAAAATGAGAATTTTAAAAAGAATAGGTGAGGACCTAGTTTGTTAACATTTGCATCTCTTTCTATCTATGTCACCCAATTTTTAAATCATTTTTTTCTATCTCAAAGGTTTAATTATCTTTACTTTTACTGACCTAAAAATCAATGTTAAGAACAATGATATTTTTTTTTTAAATGATGAAAAGAAAAAATGGCGCCAATCCCTGAACAGAGATGTGTTACTGCTTTGAGTTTTACAGCCTGGTCAACATCTGACCATGAGAAATAGACAGACGTTGCATATACACACACTTAAGAAATGTCAAGAATTCTCTAAAAAGAAGAAAGCACACTGACTCACTTAAAAATGCAGACATTCGTCACTCACTCACTTAAAAATACAGACATTCTTGTACAGGCCTTGAAGTTAAATAAAACGTTCTATGTTGCAATGAAAAAGTCATTTTTACCCCAGAGATTAGCAAATTATTTAGATTTTTTTAAAAATGATTTTCCATTTCATTTCTTGTAATACTTTTTTAAATTTATATTTATGAAAAAAAATGTATATTTTAAATTTAAAGTTTAAAAAAGCATTGTTATAATTATTAAATTATTAGGATAATTTTAAAAAATATGTTAATATAATAGGATGAGTTGTTTCTTCCTTTAATTAATGGGAAAAAATAATTATATGTTAAGAATGATTTAATTTTGATTTATTTTATTAACAATGTGATGCCATTGCTTATTATTTTATTTTTTTAATGCTACATATTTTAACTAGTTCTCTAGTTATCCTTGACCAATGTTAAATTAAAATTTATTAGCAAGATAAAGGCGATAACTCGATGAGATTAAAGAAATTTTTTTAGTGAAATTAAATGATTTTATGATGTAGTAAAGAATTGAGTGTCAAAAAAAAATGTTTTGCAAAATACTTTCATAGAAAATAAATATTGAGCTGTGAAATATCAATATTTAGCCTGCGTTTTTTTTATAACTACAGGTCATCAATCAATTGAGCATTGACGCAAGCTGATTACAACTAGTCTTTCTCAACATTCTTAGCCATTTCTGTACTGGCTAAAATCTGTATCTCTAAATGCTAAAACCCCAAATTAAAATTGTTCATCCCAGTTAATAAATCTACATAACAGGGCTTTGTTAAATGAAGACAATCAAAAGAACTTATTATTATAATATTATTGAAATACACAAATTTCCTCTCATTTTTAAGATCTGAATTTTTTTTTTTTTTCTTATTTTTATTTTCTACTCAATGACTTGAGCTAAATACATTTGTTTTAGGTCTGGTGTAAAAAAAATTTGCTCAAGTGTAATGCCTGCACTGCTTTTTCTACCCGTATCAAAATTTGGACGGCATCGCCTGCAAGTTACTTAGGAATTGATCATTTATCAGATTCTCTTTAGCACCCAGCTTGCCATTTTTGAAAATATGAGGGATTATGATTTATTTTATTTAAACTTATAAAATTAAATGAGCTTGTTGCACATTTCAGCAGGAATGGAAAAAATCATTCTAGAGTTTGGCTTCTTTAGTTCTTTTATCCTCACATTGGCATATAAATCTTGTTACTATGTAACAAACCTTTGAAACTTTGTAATCTTTATTTATTACATCAATAATGATACTAACTTGGCATCACTCAATTATTAATAATAATATATTGAAATTTAATTTATTTTTTATTATTGAAGTTAAAAATAAAAGTTTTCCAACATCATTTATACTTTTTAAGGCCAATCTCAATAAAGAACTGGACATCACTGATATTTAAGACTTTATTGATTTATTGTTGTTAAACATAATTTTTTTTAAGAGATGAAATTCAAATTAGCCTCACAGGATATATTAATTTTTTAAGAAATTTAATAACTTTTCAAAGGTTTTTTTTTATAGGAAAAAATGAATGTTTTAACATGACCCAAAGCTAATTTTTCTGATGTCATAAAAATATATAAATAGCAAAGGTTAAAAAATGAGGAAAAGATAAATAACATTTTAAAAATTCAGAATAAGCTCTACAGAGTAGCTACAAATATCACAGCACCTAAGTTCACTAAGAAAATATATTTTCTTTTTATTTTCACTCTATTATTTTGAGTAGTCTGAAAAATTTAGTTGTTTATTTTTTTAAAAATTATAGTTTTGAATATCAGTACTAAAGACTTATTTACATACTTTTTAAAAAAAGTATTTTTGTTGTCTGTGTGTGTGGGGGGGAGTGGGTTGTTAATATCATCCATCCTTTCTATGTCTTGATTACATTACTGGAAAATTATGTACTGTTTTGGCTTGAACATTTCCATACAGCATCTACCACACCCAACATAGCATCCACCTCATACAGCATAGCATCTGCATTAAATACACATCATCATTCGCCACTATTTAATTGTTGCAATGATGCAGACATTCATCACCATCATACAATTGTACATTGATCATGGTTTCATGTACACTTAAAAAATAGCTGGTACATTGTGACAAGAAGGCATTTTCCCAGATGATCAAATGTTTTGTTTTAAAAGGACTTCATCTTATACCATGTAAAAATATGCATATATACATGAACATCTGCTAGTGCTTGTCAGAGCAAAATTTGTGCACATTATATTTGTAAAGAGGAGGGGGGAAGGATTAAAAAATGTTGTAACTCCTGGTTACATTTCAACACCAGCTAATTTACATCGTGTTTTTTGATCCATATAAAAAATGATTTTAAAATGAACAAAGATGTGACAATATCACATTTTAGGTAATTTTATTCATGCTAAAATTCAAATATTGTTTAAGATTGCCCCCAAATAAGTCTTTTTCTCAAAGCCAAAAATGTAATTTTCTCATATGAAAAAGTGCTCATTCTAAGTAATTAATCTGCAGTGAGAATTCAATAGATTTTCCCCTTGTGTAAGCAATGGAGTCTATCAATACGAATAATTCAAAGTCATGGACTATGTTCCATCCTATATAAACCTACAAGCAAAATTATGGCCCAATCTCACAATAAAATGGGAGAAGGGCCGTCTAGCTACAATAGATTAGGGCTTAAAATATTACCTGTCTGCCATTTTTTCAAGTTTTCAATAAAAATAATTTTGAAATATTTATTGAAGATTATGCTTGTTGTAAAACACACTGAGATATCTGTCATGACAGAACTATCACTATCAGTAGAAGTACTTAACTTATAATTAAGAGTATAGAAAAGTAATAGTCTGGCCATGATACTGTCACTGGCTCAATGTTAGTAAATTTTTAGCTGACGTTACTGAGCTCATCAAGATTTGTGCAGAAGCAGATAAATTTGAAGCTTTAAAGTTAATTGTCTAAGTGAATATCAGTTGTTATTTTTTTGTGTGGATCCACTGTGCCAGGCATCTCACAGTTGATGTGGTCAACAATGTTCTGTGATCCACCAAACTCTGCGGTCCACCATCCAGTGGTCCCCTAACTCTTTAGTCCACATTCCAGTGGTCCACTAACTCTGTGGTCCACTAACTCTACTTTCCACCATCCAGTGCTCCATAAACTCTGCGGTCCACCATCCAGTGGACCACTAACTCTGAGGTCCACCATCCAGTGGTCTACTAACTCTGCGGTCCACAATCCAGTGGTCCACTAACTCTACTTTCCACCATCAAGTGGTCCACTAACTCTGCGGTCCACTAACTCTACTTTCCACCATCCAGTGGTCCACTAGCTCTACTTTCCACCATCCAGTGCTCCATAAACTCTGCGGTCCACCATCCAGTGGTCCACTAACTCTGAGGTCCACCATCCAGTGGTCCACTAGCTCTACTTTCCACCATCCAGTGCTCCATAAACTCTGCGGTCCACCATCCAGTGGTCCACTAACTCTGCAGTCCACCATCCAGTGGTCCACTAACTCTGCAGTCCACCATCCAGTGGTCCACCAACTCTGCAGTCCACCATCCAGTGGTCCACTAACTCTACTTTCCACCATCAAGTGGTCCACTAACTCTGCGGTCCACTAACTCTACTTTCCACCATCCAGTGGTCCACTAGCTCTACTTTCCACCATCCAGTGCTCCATAAACTCTGCGGTCCACCATCCAGTGGTCCACTAACTCTGCAGTCCACCATCCAGTGGTCCACTAACTCTGCAGTCCACCATCCAGTGGTCCACCAACTCTGCAATCCACCATCCAGTGGTCCAACAATTCAATGGCAAGCCTATTCAGTTTCCCACTACATCAGAAATCCACCATCCCCAGTGGCCCACACACTTCAGTTTTACAAAAACTCAGTGGTCCATCTACTAAAGAGGTCCACTGACCTCAAACAAGTCCACTAACCTCAATGGTCAACCAAGCATACTATTTTACATTCTACCAGCTAACAGCCACTACAACTTTGCCCCTCATATTGAACTTATATTTTTACCAAATAAACCATAAAACATTAGCAAATTATATGCAACATTATGAAGAATCTATCCTAAAGACTACTAATATGTTCTTTTTTTTTTTACTGCCATTATAACTTGAACAGCAAAAATAGCACAAAATTAGGAACTTGCCTTTTACATCATTGAATAATTATACCCAGTTGTAAAACAAACCAAAAATACAACTTTTTCTTTGGTAGAATATAAATTCAAAATCCAGTGAAATATTTCCAAAGGGTCGTTTGTCTTAGTCATTAAAATAAGCCTTTAGACATTAGAAGATAAACTTTAAATCTTAGTGAATTCTCTACAAGACAAAGCTTTGAGAAATGCCTTGCCATCAACTTCCAACATTTTCCTTCATTTAACTATATCTCACACAACCTGATTAAAAGTCTGTGATTTGGATTGGGGTGGGGATTGGGGGGGGGGGGGGGTAAATATTTGTAAAATTTGAGGGTTAAAAAAAGAGGTNGTTAAACTTTTCAAATATTGCAAGTTCAACAATGAGTGTGCTGTTAATCAAGATTAGAGACTGAATTTGTTAATAGAAATTTCTAATTTCTAACCCCAGATAAAATTCAAATCCAAGTATATAAGTGGACTGAATGTAATTTTCCTAACAATTTCACAGCCTAAGTAAATGAAACTTAACTCTAAAATTTTGAATGAAGAGTATGTGTATAATAAAATTTAATACATGACAAAGTAGTTATCTAAAAATTCTGTTATTGAAAGTGTTTTTATAATTCATGCTTCTGTTACACAATTTCCTCCTCAGCTAAAAAAAGAAAGAAAAAAAAACATGATGTAAACTTGTTTGTTTTACTTTTAAAATATGTAAGTACATGAAAAGACCAGATACTTAAACCTGATATTAACTTTAGATAAGACAAGCCCACTTTCTGTCATAAGTACAGATAAGTATGAACAAATATAATTTTGGAAGAGCCAGCATTGAATCACAATACAACGTCTTGGTCATTAGTTTTGTTTCCAAGTTAGGAATTCAAGACACTGAATATTTTTATAGATGTACTTTAAATGTAATTTTTTTATAAATTAAAAATTAAAACCAATAATCTTCTATGCAGAAGAGTCTGTATTATATAAGATAAAGCCAATTGTACCTATCTGAAGTAAATTAGTTTATATATAAGATAAAGCCAATTGTACCTATCTGAAGTAAAATACTACATTTCTTTTTTTTTTTTTTTGCAGTAGTAGTAAATGTAGTAAATCTGTAGTGAGACGGCAATGCCATACTGTAATAATTTGACCAAGTCATTTAAACAGAGACATTATAACATGTCCCTAGCAGGCAAGATATTGATAGGGTTGAAAGATACAGGAGAAATTCTTACAGTACAACACTGGAACTGTCTTTTTAACTACATTTACTTACACATTTGCCATTAAATTTTATTTTTGCACATAAATAATAGAGGTCTTTCTTTCATTTAGTCAGCTCCCTTTCCTAGATAATTCATTTATCCTAATTTTTCAAATTGTGATATTTTATTTCTACTTCCATTAGTTTAGAGCTATACCTATATACTATCAAAGTAAAAGGTTTTTTTTTTTACCTTAATCTTACAAAATTATTAGTAAAGGAAAATTATTGGTTGAGTTGAAATTAAAATTTTAAAAATTCCTATATTAATTAAGATGTTAAGATTTTGTGGGTTTTTTGGTGAGTTTCTTAAAGTCATTATATCGTGATTCAAGCTCACTCTAAATGTCATTCTTTGAAACCTATCATTTTTCTATAAATACAAACCAAACTCAGATCCCAAGCTTCCTACACCATACATAACACTTATTTCATGCTGCTCAAAGAGAGCTAAAAATAACAGTGCTTCACCCATCATTAGATCACACAATGAGCCATTCAAAATTTTTACTGTAATGATCAACAAAAAATTAAAATATTATTCAATAAAGTACTTATTCTACATGCTTAATTAAAATATGTGTGCTTGTGCTTCTCTTTCAAAGTCTTACATTTTTTTTACTTTTACCTTATGCAATCATGTCTCTTTAAAAGCATTCACCCATGTTTAAAAAAAACAAAAACATTTCCTCTAATGGTTCACAAAGAGAAAACAAAAACAAAAAAACAATAATTTGTTTTTTTAATTGATTAAAATTGCACATGAAAAAATCGTGTTATAAAAAGGGTAAATGTAACAGAACTCATTATAATAATCAATTTAATTCATGGTGACGAACATCAAACTGTACTTATTTAAGTATGAATTGTACTTCAGTTTAGTGTATTTAATTTGATGGCTTATCAGCATATGAAACATACATTATTTTTTTTTTGTTAATGACCATAAACCAGTTTCATTCTAAACAGTCAAATCAAACATTTACTCTTATCGGGAGTGAAACTGGCTTCTAACATCACTGTTAAGTGAGAGCACAAATGCCCTATTGTGTGAAAATTATGTAAGTAATTTCAACACCTCGGTTGACTTGATCAAAGAGCGAGACAGACAAAAGAGTCTAGATATTTAAAAACAAACATAACAAAAATTGACAGGTCTTATGTCATTTTACAAAAAAATACATTAAAATTCGGGGCAAATTTCATCAAGAGAAAATTAGGTCTCCATACCCCATGATAAAAATTTGACTTGTATTATTTATTATTTTACAATTATCGTAATATTAACAATGATGATGATAAAGAAATAAAGAAAGTGCAAACAAAATGAAATATAGAATGGGAATTGCACATTATATTCATTTCTTAAGCTTTGTCAGTGGCGCAACTAGGATGCTCCAGGGTAGGGGTTGACATCCTACTTCAAGAGCAGAAAAGATCCAAGAATTAGATTTTTTTTTTGACGGTGGGGGTTGTTATTTTTCTAAGAATCTTAACATAATACTTATATATCAAGAAATTTTTCAGTTGAATTAGCCATTGATTCATAATTTTTTTAAATTTTCTTAAAATGGCATGTTTGGATGAGACCCCCTAGGTAAGCCACTGTCCTTGGTAACACTGTATACATTTAAAAATCATTGGAAACAAACCAATAAATATAAATGTCATTTGAAATAACAAAACAAATAATTTACTGTGTAAATAAATAGTCACTTCTGCCAGACAAACATTTTAAGACCAAAAGTTATTTCAATACACTACCTCAGAATTGTTTGTTTTCATAAATTAATAGATTATTTCCTTTTTTTCTATGGAAATGCATTATGTTCTTAATTTAATGACGACAAAAAGTTTCAGCATAAAGACTAATACATCAGTTCAATACTCTCTTCGATTGAATTTGATTACATGGCTGTTTAAATTATTTTGTAATGACAAAATGTAATTTTAAATTTAAAATAGATTAATTTATCAATTAACATTCTTTTTTAAGGGTTGAAAAATCCTTAAAAGTGAAATTAAGTATTTAATAATCATAGCCAAAACTGATGTCAAATGTCAAGCAGAGTTTAAAACTGCTATCAATGTTACTGAAGCATTTTTGTCAGGTCAGTTATTGCAAAATTTCGGAAAATGAGGATAAAGCCATGTTTTATATTAAATTTAAAACCAATTAACCGTGTACTGCATTAATACTTTGCAATTATTGATGAAAATCATGATTGTCATAAAAATGTTAAAATTATTATATTTCAAATTACTATCAAGTTTTTACTTTATAATCTCGGTCATCAAAAGACATTTATTTTTTTTAAAAACCACTGCCAAAGAAAATATCAATCCACATTACCAATTTTTTTATGGTGTCTGACAGAGATGTAACAACCAAGCAACAAAAAAACCAACACGGCTTCAAAGTTATCACGTGCAGAAAATAGTTTTTGTATGAAAAATTACAAAAGTCAAAAGTCAGTGCTTTGCCTGCAATGTCTACTGCTTGTGCTGTAATGATTGATAGTGGACATTTCCATAGAAAGAATAAATGTTCCATAGTTAGTGGTGGGAGACCAACAGTGTGAGGACTGATTTTCTAGCTAAAGGGATAGAGGACTTTTTCATCAATCATCACTAGAGTGGGGGTAAAAAATGGTGTCATTGAAAAAAGGAAAAGCAGATAGCCCTAAATGTAGTGACTTTTGATGTCTTATTGGGCATGCTAAAACAGAAACGTTTACAGTAGCTCAAGTTAGATTTTTAAATGCAGTATAAATGTGTGCACTATAGAATGGATTTATACTTAAACAACAAAATTAATGGCACATGTAATAAATCCATTTTCATGCAGACAATTCTATATTTCTATTGAAATTTCTTATTCAGAATTACACAATTAGATTTTCTTTATTCTGAGACCATTTAAAGTAATATAAGTTTAATTTTAACAAAGAATAACTATTATGCTTAATGTCTATGATTCTTTATTAAATGAAAATGCTAACATAAAACTTTTAAAAAATGATGCTGAACCTTAAATGCCTTATAAATTGAATTTAACTATATTCGTCTAGTGTAATTGGCCTGATAACAACACAAATTCAAGTCTGTCTTTAAGAGGGGTTATAGATCTATATCACAAACTTAGCTACTTTTATTTTTGGTAAGCTTAAGAAATTTGATTATAAACCTAAGATGTACAATTTTTAAATAACACAAAATTAAGTTCAAAGCAAACTCAAACAAATCTAAGATCACACCGACTTCTAAAACTTTCAGTGACACAAATATTATTTATATTCAAGCAAATATTCTAGAATAACACATTTAAATAGTTGTCTTTTTTTAAATCAGAAGTTATTTATATTTGAAAAATAACAAGTTTTGACAATTTTAGAAAAATATAATTCCAATCAACCAAAAAGAAATTGTACACCCACCTCAAATGTTGTGTAAAAAAATTAATGTTTGATTATCTTGTTGGTAGGCTTAAGCACTGACAACAAAAAATTATGCAAACACACTCGGTCCACGCACACAGACACGCAACTGGACACCTAAAGCTTAAAGAATTCATTTGCTTGCAAAAAATCTAACAGCTGATTGGAGAGGAAACAAAACAAATTTATGTATATATATATACGACGTTTGTATATATAAATGTATATATATATATTTATGTATAATGAATTTTAGTATAAATACGAGCCCAAGTGGGTCAATCAATTAAAATAACACCTGGAGTTATCAATCAATTCACCTACCATTACTCATTCAGTCATGTACAATAAGTCAAATTGACACAAATATTTGTAAGTGTGTATGTCAAAGGAAAAAAAAAATCAACCAATCAAATTGTTCAGTCACAAAGAACTAGTAATACGTATATATAAAATAGTTACAATAACAAATAGAATCACTCCACCGATGATAAATCTCCATACGCATCAGGCATCTTAGCCATGTCAGGTGGTCACATCCGATGAAAAATCCGAGGGAAAAAAAATTTTTGGACACCTGCATGCGGTCAGTCATACACCGAGGAACTACCATGAAAAGACAACTGCTGTTCACTTCAAGAGCACATAGAAATATGAATGACAGACACCATCAGGTTTGGTTGGTTTTTTTAAAGAGTCAACTCTTGCTTCCATGCGTAAGACTGCTGGGCACAGGATTATTTAATGCACACATGTATGTAGTTGTATGCCTACATATATAACTGTACATATAAAAAAATCAAGAAACTGCATTAAGAATAACAATGAAAAAATTTATCAATTTTGTTTTTTAAAATTATTTCTCTCCATTAACCCTCCTCTCTCTCAAGTGTAAATCCATTCGAACACAAGTGACTCCATCTGAAGATGAAAAAAGCTCACGAAACAAAGACCAGCATGTCAAAGTTTAATTAAAATACTAAACCGCAGTCTCCTGTAGACTATTCACTAATGACATGATAGATCTGAAGCTAGGGTTTTTTTTTATAAGTCCTATGTTCTTTTTGGATTTTTTTTTTTTTAAATACGAAGCTTTAAAAGAAATAAATTGAACATGTAAACATCCTCTGATATTCTATTTTAACACATTGTTAGTACAATTTCAAGTAATACTATATCCTTCAGTTTGAAACTTTTCATTCTAGCTGACTTGACTGAATCCTTATCTCCAGTGTTAAATTTTCAGTTTCAAAGAAAAATTGAAAGTTCATTGACATATTAACCCTTTAGAAGATTAGAGTGTATAGGGTTGGCTTAGATTTTAAAGTGTGACTTGCTACTCTGTGGCACCATTGG
>MUZC01001003.1:111317-123181 GCA_002072015.1 Radix auricularia | reverse complement strand
GGGGGGGGGGCAGAGAGCTGAGGGGGTTTCCGGGAAGCCCCATGAAGAGCGCAGCAGCGCAGGCTCGGGACTGCTGACTTTCTTCCACATGTAAGATTATGAGAACTATTGTTTAGTATTAAAGTAATACAGCATATATTTACGACCAGGATGGTCGTGTTTTGAACGAGGATTGGCTGGCTGGTAACTGATGAAATAGAACAGAAAAGAGAGTGAGACCAGCAGACAACTCACAGGGATGTTGTTTCTAGTGTTACGACATGCTGTAGCACTAGCCAGTCTCGGTGAGTTGTCTGCCGTTACTTTGTCGTAGCAGCAGACAATTCGTATATTAAATCAAAATACTTGAACTTATAAGTTTTAATAAATTATATTCTTCTTTTTAGTCCACTTATAAAAATGTTGTTTTTAAAAATCTTAAACATTAAAAAAAAAAAAATCTATTTATTTAAATAACGTTGTTTTAGACTTAGGTCTGCAGTGTATAGTGGTGGGAAACGTAGTCTCGGCCATTGGGCCATTGCATTTAAATTGAGTATTTAAGTTAGAAAATCGGACGGAGTGGGCCAATGCTTCATAAGATCTTCGAAAAGATGAGAATGAGATATTAGAATGCCATAAATTTGAGTATGTGACTGCCATTTGAAAAAAATCTATGGGTTTCGTCTCTTTTCCGTCATGTTACTCAAGACTCAAACATAAATTCGTCTAGTCCTAGTGAGTAAGTGTAAGTGACTATTGAAATTGAAATAAGTCAGAAGTCAGTATTTTAAGTAGGCCCTATTTAATAATTTAATAAGTCTAACATAGTTGTCCGGCTGAATCCTATTACTATTACACGTTCCCAAATGGGTTATGTAGCAATTAATTCTACGCTGTCTTCATTTGCTTTGGTTTTTAGGTTTAGAATTACAATTTTTATTTGTTAATAATTTAGGGTTTGGGTTAGGTTTAGTTATAATTGAGAAGTTAGGGTTAGGTTTAGTTTTAGAATTTTAATAGTTGAATTTTCAAATTTCTTTGATACACGGCATAACAACAAAGATGGCGGCCACTAGGAACGTCAACTAGGATTTTACCTTTGATCTACTTCCTGTTTCAAAGTTGAAGTTCTCAATTAAAAATGTACCCCTCAGCTACATTTTTACTTAATATTTTTGTAGTTGTGCTTATAGTTATAGGGCCTCAAACTATCATCATCATCATTTGTCCTTTGGGTTCCTTGCTTGTGGAACATAGGGCCTCTGTCAAAGCTCGCCACTGTGCACGGTCTCTTGCCAGTCCCTTCAATTATTCCCAGCTCTTTCCAGTTCTTCCAGCCTCATCTAACATGCTCTGTCTCCATGTATTTGTATGCTTTGGTCTTTGGTCTTCCTCGCTGGTGTTTACCCTGGGGGTTCCAATCTAAGGCCTGCCTCACCCTGCTGTTATCTTTCCGAAGGGTGTGACCAATCCATCTCCATTTCCTTTCCATTTCCTTTAAAATACAACAAACAAAATCGAGGCTAGAATTCTCACACAATTTATTTTAGGAAAGTGTTACATCTTAAATATTTATATAGTTTGAGGCCCTATAACTAACTTTAAGCACAACTACAGTCTACAGAAATATCAAATAAAATGTAGCCAAGGGGTATATTTTTAAATAATTGAGAACTGCAATTTTGAAACAGGAAGTAGACTAAAAAAATAGTAAATAAACTATAGAATACTCCCGAAATACTTCCGGACGTCTGTCTCCATCCCTACTTTTAAAACTATTAAATTTTACTAAAAAAAATAAATAATTAAATTAAAATTATATAAATATAATTCTCATCATGGTCCGACCATGCCAGACACAGAGTAGCAAGCTGTCTGACCTTTGACCCCACCGACCAATCAGATTGCAAGAAAAGGTAGTAAAAATAAGTTTAAGCTTAGGAAATAAAACAAACAGAAAATAATGTAATTTTTTAAATCAAGAATTTTAGAAATATACATCCAGACAAAAAATGTACCATGTGCAGACTTGTTGTCATTGGCAACCATTAACCTTCAACCTCATTTTGACTCTACTATAATTGCTTAGTTCTCATTGTTTCATTTTCATTCATAAAAAGTGCAGTTTTCAAAAGCCATTTAATCATAGGTTAGAAATAATTACGAGTCAAAGTTGTAGGTCCAAAATGAGTTCCTAATTTCATTTGTACATAGTACATGTTTTCACGGTCAGATGTTATGGTGTGAGAATGACTGAGCATAAATGTGGGGAGAATGGGTTAACAAGGCTTGAAGACAGTTGACATGAACAGTTGTGAACTGGGATCACATGGGGGTGTGTAGTGAGAGATCATGTGAGAGTGAGACGAGTGGACAGTGGGTTATCAGCAGGCAGAGGGACAACTGAGAGGGTGGACAATCGAGTGTGGACCAGGATGGTCGTGTTTTGAGCTAGGTGGGCTGACCGGTGACTGATGAAATAGAACAGAATAGAGAGTGAGACGAATAGTGTGGATATTGATAGCTGTTGCAAACTGCCATGGACATATTTAATGATGCAAATAAACTCTTCTATGTTGAATTCAAGTCTTGTGATGATTGCTTAGGCCACACCTTGTAGGGTACTGTGATGTTTTATATCTGTGGTAAAGGGTGGACCTCCATTCCCCCTAGACAACGAGTCCACCAAACATGTTAATAGTTAATAGAGGATAGTTCATTTTATCATGAGTCATTTCAAAATGAAGGTATGTTAACATGCACACACACAAAATATTAAAAAATCTTATTATATCAAAATAGGTTTACCTGGTAGATCAATGGATGCTTATTTAGTAAAAGTTATATATTTAAAAAATAATTTTGAAAAAATAACAATAACTAAATATTTTAAAATACAACAAACAAACTTAATTGAGGTTAGAAGACACACACAATTTTATTTTGTTGGATACTTCACTGGAAAGTTTTACATCTTAAAGCTTTATATAGTTTAAGGCCCTATATATAAGCACACTTACAGAAATATTAAGTACAAATGTAGCCAATGGGTACATTTCTAAATAATTGTGACTGGCAACTTTAACAGGAAGTGGACTAAAAAATAATACATAAACTACAGAATACTATTAAAATACTTCTGGATGTCTGTCTCCATCCCTACCGTTTTAAAAATAATTTTCAAAAATTTTGTGAAACACTTGAATTAGTTTTATGTCAAAATAGCATGAAATGTGTATCTTTGCAATCATATGTGTTGTTCACAATTCTTCATGCTAGTTAGGTGTGCTAGTATACTGTTGAGAAGCCTTGTTTTATGTGTAGCCTTACCGAAAGTCTTATTATTTCTTTGTTGTCTGCTGCATACTTATATCACTGATCAAGTAATTTGGAATTTGTATTATAATACAAAATATTTAGGATTCAGAAATAATATTTGTATAATATAATCATTATTATCATAAACTTAAAAACAATTATATTAAGTTTCTTTAAAATATTAAAATATATAATAAATACCAGTTAATGACATGACCATTTACTGGACCACCATTTCTTAGGTAGTAAAAGACTAAAAGAAAATCTAAATTATAATTTAGTTTTTAATAGAGGCTAACACATGGATAAATATTCCTACTGCCCGCTGTAACAACCCTACAGTCATAAAAGCCTGAGAACAAAAGGCTCATTGTTTTTACGAGAGTGTTATGAAGAAAACCAAGTATTGAGAATTGCTGCTAGAAGGCAAAGAGAACTCATGGCAATTATTGGTAAAAGGGAAAATGCACGTTGAGAGGATGTTGAGTGGCTAGATGAGGTTGAAGTTGATCTTAGAATTACATCCAAGCAAATTTTTATGATTATATAATGCTGTGTGTAAATTTTTCAAACAAATGGTTAATGGATGCTGTGCAACTTTGCACACAATATTTATTATTTTGCACATAGACCAACAAACTTTCAGTTTCAGGGGTAACATTAACATTATACTTGACTAAAGATTTTAAACTGTGATTTGGAGAGTTTACTTATCTCTATAGTCTAATTTTCTTTGATATGATATAATGTCTAATTAAAGCTGTGTGAATGAAGAGACACAATTTTAAATATTTGACGAAGTAGTTGTTTCATGTTAAATCTATATTTAACGTGATAGCTAACAACGAAGAACTTATTTAATCTTGTGTTCAGCAGGCCAAACATACTCATTAGGTTATTTAAAGCTCAACTTGTTGACTAATGAAATAGGTAACTGTAATACATTTATTTCAGTATTATTTATTGTAGTATTATAATCTTTATAAGTATAAGAATAATGAGAATAAAGCAAACATTAAAGGAGATAATGATAGGAACAAAAATGAGAGGTGCAAATTTTAAACACACCAACAATTTCTTTAAGTTAGGTATCAATCTTTATCAATCAATTATTAGCCAGTGCATGAGAAGATCATCCTGGTTTAATTATAAACCCATTGATCATGTAATATTAACTTATAACATGTTATTTACTCTCTATCATCCTGGTTTAATTATAAACCCATTGATCATGTAATATTAACTTATAACTTGTTCTTTACTCTCTATCATCCTGGTTTAATTATAAACCCATTGATCATGTAATATTAACTTATAACTTGTTCTTTACTCTCTTATTAACAGACACGGCCTATAGCAACCATTTCTTACAGTATACTTTAAAGTATTGCTATTATGGATAACGAAAGGTCAAGTTCCAATTCTTCACTATCTAACTCTCAGGTAATAGACATTCATGATAGTGATTCCAATGAGTCGTCGGGAAATTCTGGTCCTAATTCCAAAGACAAAACTAATAAACCTTCACATGGGCTACTGACAAATGAGCAAAATTTGACAGATGAAGTAAGTCAATAATAGTTCATACCGTGAAATATATTTGAGTTTTTTTTTCTTATCATAGGGAAAACGTTTCAAAAATTGTGTTCTTTAATGAATGACACTGATAGGTTTAGTATAATTATGACTTGATAATGTTAAACATGATGTTATTAAATTTCTTTTATAAGTTAAAAGACATTCATAGGCTTGATAAGGATAATCATATAGTGATAATGATATTTCAATGTTTGTTTTGAATGTTGAAAGACATTCAAAGGATTAGGATAATCATATAGTTATAAAGTTTGTTTTGTATTTTGAAAGACATTCATAGGATTAGGATAATCATATAGTTCATATACTGATAATGTTTGTTTTGTATGTTGAAAGACATTCATAGGATTAGGATAATCATATAGTTCCTATACTGATAATGTTTGTTTTGTAATGTTTGTTTTGTATGTTGAAAGACATTCATAGGATTAGGATAATCATATAGTTATAAAGTTTGTTTTGTATTTTGAAAGACATTCAAAGTTTAGGATAATCATATAGTTATAAAGTTTGTTTTGTATGTTGAAAGACATTCATAGGATTAGGATAATCATATAGTTCATATACTGATAATGTTTGTTTTGTATGTTGAAAGATATTCATAGGATTAGGATAATCATATAGTGATGATTTTTGTTTTATAAGTTGGTTTATTGCTCTTTGAAGAAATTTATATCTTAACTACTTTTTGGTCTATTGACTTTTAAAAGTTCATGTTTATATTTTATAATATGGTTTGCATAACAGCTAAAAAAATTAGACATTTTTCAAGCATTAAAATTTAACAAAACAAACTATTCACCTAATAATTCTGAATGATCCTGCTATCTAATTACAGATTGCCCGACCTGAATTAAAAAAGCTCAGCTTGGATCTGAATGGGACCTTCATGGTGGATTTCGACCCAGAGAAGTCAAAGAGAGAAATGCGAAAAATGAATAGAAGAATCTATTCCAAAGAGTAAGGTTAAAATAAGTGATCAAATAATTAATTAATGGTTCATTTAATTTTAACTCATCTAATATAAAATTTGTTTTTAATTAATTAATAGTTCATTTAATTTTAACTCATGTAACTTAACACTTTAAGTACATTACCTTGACCTTTGGACCAAGACTGGTCGACACTTATAGAATGGAATTTTTAAAAACCTTTTTATATTCCAATGTTATTTTCAAAATTTATCCATAAATAATTGGATAAAATTAGGAAAGAATACGATTTTAGACATGAATTTTTAATTTTAAAATAAATTTAGTGCGGTCTTGTGTTTTTGGTTTACCGGAATGCTCTTTTCACTCGCCATTTCTACATCTTGTTAGCTTTTCTCGCGACTAGTCGGCCGCATATTTTGGCAAAAGGTTCATCGTTTAGCAAAGAAATTGCTTATATTCCTAGCTGAAAAGTTATTTCTATTGAATGGAATAAAAACAAAATATTAACGCGGAGAATTTATTTATTGTCATCAAGGGTGTTGCGTACGGGTTCTGGTTAATTTATACTCTTGTTCAATGATATTCAAATATCACATTAAGTCCAATTTACAATTAAATCGACAATTTTATTCAATCTCCATAGCATAAAAACAGACTTAAAGTTCACACTCTCTCTATTTCCTTTTGCTCGTTGTGTGCGACACACAATAGTCTGATGTGCACTAATACACTACACTATTATGTACAACCATATCAGTACTTTTATTAACAGTGATTCTCATACCTTGACAGATGGACAAGTTCACTATCGAAGGTATGTATTTTTCCTTTGTTACAAATTTCTCCCATGTCATCAATTTTTTACAAATAAAATTGATTTGACTAAATCTATAGATATATTAAATAGCAATGAGACATCTGTAAATCATGGAAATTCATTTTAGCTTGAATATTTGTCTTTCTTTTTATTTCATTAAAGTATGTGTTTTATTTTTTTTCCCCCCAAGTCCATAATAAATGACATTTGACTTTGTTTAACCAGGTTACACTGTAAGGTGGCAAAACAGTCTTTCACAATAGGCTTCATATTCTGTTTGATAATAAGCTTTTAATCCTTCTAGATTTTCTTTAGAATTGAATAGTGTACTGAAATTAATTATGTTAATTTCTTTTTACAAGCCTATTTCTAATGTTTATCCTAATGTTGTTATTTCACAGTTACAGTTATGGCGCTGTAGATTGGCACCTTAGACCACACCAAGCATTTTCCTTATTACAGTACAGGCCTACACAACCAGCCATTGTCCATGTCCCTGAGTCAACTTGTGGTGTCCCTTTTGCTGAATCAACCATCAAAGATGAGGGGAAGAAATATAGATTACTCTTTCTATGATCAAGTTGCTATCCGGAATTGGCAGACTTACTGTTTGAGACTCTTTGAAGCTATGCCTATATATAATTGTTGCTACCATTCAGCTGACTAAGTCAACAATGTTCAGAGACTCATTTTATCTCATCATGGACATACTAAGGAACATGTGACTTGTGCAATTAGTAAATGGAATGAACTATTATTATTCAAAGGATTATGTGCAAGAAAGTTCAAATTTTAGATTTTCTGAAAAGTTCAAATTTTAGATTTTCTGAAAAGTTCAAAGAGCAATGCTGAGGCAATCAAAAAAATCAGTAAAGTGATATATATATGTTCCCATTGTTGTAGAAGAAAGTGAATGAAACTATATCATTCTAGACCCAACATTTCAAATGAGGAAAGAATGGTACTGGTAAGAAAAAAGAAAGATATGATTAGGCAGATATTACTCATAACCAAATAACTTGAATAACATTTTACAAAAACAAAATTAAATATATTAATATATCTATTACTTTATACAAGGCCACTACTTCTACTGCTTGAAAAAGCATTCAGTTAAAAGCCAATCATTTGCAGATGATACTCAGATATACACACACACTGATCTCTCTGATATCCTACATGTGGAAGAAAATCAGCAGTCCCGAGCCTGCGCTCTTCATGGGGCTTCCCGGAAAACCCCCTCAGCCCTCTGGCCCCCTAAGGGACGTAAAGACTGAGAAGCCCCCCGGAGCGGTCGCTGCTACAAGCGGCCGCCTGGGCGTCCAGGGCACTGGGCCGAAAACGCCTCCCACTAAAGTGTGCCTCCCGAGGGAGGTGTGGAATTTACCTACTGTGACTCGCTATCAACATAGTATCACTTATCTTATCTTAGATATACAGACGCTCCTTCTATGCAGAAGATAATTGCGTCCACAGACCATGAGAGATGATCTGTTGGCAAGTGATGCAGCGGTCACAGGCCACGGCTATAGGGGTTCCACGCATTACCCCAGCCGCCTAACTTTTGTCTAGTTAGGTACCCATTCGGAGCTGGGTGACTCGGGGACTCCTCAGGCCGCGAGAACAAATCCTCACCTTCGTGTGGATTCGAACCCGTGACCATCGGTATGACAGTCGAGAGCGCTACCTCTCGACCACCACTTTGGCGCCACCACGGCAAAGCTTACGAGTCTATATAGTTTAGATCGCCGCAAAGCGTGGGGATCATCACTGACATAACTAGGGTTTAACCCCCACCGGAAGGTTTCCTCAGAGCTGGCGACCAAAAGCCTTTCCTAGCGGTACCTTTTGCTATTCCGTACTGGCGCTCCTGGCCCTAAACCGGCACCGCTCAACAGCGTTGCTAGTTAATTGAGGGGGACGAAACGGTCGCTTCGGAGTAACCCGACCCTCAACGGGTACTTTGGTTTTCATCATCGGCATTGCATCTAAATGCTTTGCCTAAGATCCGTACAGCGACTGTAATCATATTTGACTAGCACCTAACGCCTAACAACGGCCTTCGGCTATCCAAGCCGATATTGACTCTACTGTCTAATTGATGCATGAGTGCATTGGTGAGGCAAGCTCAAACTGAATCATTGAATGGTGATAAGACAGAAGCACTGCTATTCTGTAATAATAAATCAGGCAGTTTTTTGTCTCTTCCGAAGTCTAATTAGGTAGCTAGTTCTGATATACTGTAACAATAAATCATGCAGTTTTTTGTCTCTTCCGAAGTCTATTTAGGTAGCTAGTTCTGATATACTGTAACAATAAATCACGCAGTACTTTGACTTCTCCGAAGTCTATTCAGGTGGCTAGTTCTGATATACTGTAACAATAAATCACGCAGTACTTTGACTCTTCCGAAGTCTATTCAGGTGGCTAGTTCTGATATACTGTAACAATAAATCACGCAGTACTTTGACTCTTACGAAGTCTATTCAGGTAGCTAGTTCTGATATACTGTAACAATAAATCACGCAGTACTTTGACTCTTCCGAATTCTATTTAGGTGGCTAGTTCTGATATACTGTTCACAACATCGACTAGGAATCTTGGCTACATTATTTCTGACAACATGTCTACCATCAACTTCAGCAATCACTTCTGTCGCCCTTCCTTCTCTGCCATTCGTCAGATCAGCTAGATCCGCCATTACTTAACAGTTAGTGCAACAAAAACTCTAGTCTGTGCTCTTGTTCTAGTACTGCAATTCTCTTCTGTTAGGTGCACCAAAACAATGCATTGAAAAACTACAGAGAGTTCAAAATTCAGCTGCCAGGCAAAAAAACATGACCACGTTACTCCGCTACTATACTCACTTCATTAGCTACACATACTAGCCCAATTTGATTACAAACTGGCCGTTCTGTGTCACAACTTCTTCTCTGACTCATGCCCTTCCTATCTCACTGTACTTTTGTCAGTGTACTCACCAAGTCGTCAGCTACGCTCTCCTACAGACACGCGCACTCTCTGTGTTCCTAAGACACCAATTAAAACATTTGGCTAAAGGTCTATCTCTGTTTGTGCAGCCAAACAATGACATTACACATTAGCAGTATTCCAACTACCACATCCTCTGAGACTGCCCTTAAGATGCAACTTTTTCAAAAATGTATTCACAAAATTAAAGAAACATTTCTTTTATTGATTAACGTAGCTTACGTGTAACATACAATCCTTTATGTAGTTGTTACGATATGAATGTTTTTTTTTCAATTATTATATGTATGTTGGTATCTCCATGTAAAGCTGTGAGCCCGGTGCTTTGGGAAGCAGCGCTATACAAATTATCAATTTATTTATTATATTTATATATGAACTTATTTGAAGAATTTGAACAAAAAAAGCAATGTCACTAAGGTGGGGTTTTAAATTTAATTTGTGCAGAGAAATTGTCTATAAAAGTAATAATAATAGTTTTCAACATTTTTTATAAAATGAAAAATGAATTTAAGGATAATATTGTTAGGGGCAGCGATGGTCAAAGTGGTAGTGCGCTGGACTGCCAAACCGTTGCAAGTACTCGAGTCATGAGTTCGAGCCTCGGTATTGGCAAGGCCCTCGGGGCATTTTCTAGCCACACAATCCCTTGCTGGTTACTTGTGGCTAAATAGACTTGTAAACGCTACTTCACTTGCCCTAGAGCCCGACATGGACTGAAAAGGGGGTTATTTTATTATTTTTGTTTTGTTTTTAAGAGTAATATTTTTAAAAATGTTTTAACAAGAAAGGTTTAGTTGTAGAATTATTCCATGTAAAAGTTTATAATTTTTGAAATAAAAGAAAAAATGACTCTATTTCATGAATATACTTGCTTAAAAATACTCTAACTTTTTAAAATTTGAACAAAATGCTTTGAATTTTTGATATGCCATTTAGAAATGGAAACTGTTGATGGCTATAATAAAGATTTTGTTATGTATTCATAATTTGATGTTATTGTTTTTTACTTTTTATATATTTGTATATAAACTTATAAATATTAATTTAATTTGATTTCAAATAATTGTTTACTACACTTGATTTCCTGATCCTATCCGGATCTGCCATAAGTATTTTTAGAATCCGGATAGTGGGGGAAATCAGGCAACTCCCTAGTTAAAATAATGTTCCCTATGAGGTTCATTGGTCTTTTTGCAGATTAAAAACCCACGTGCAACATAGATATTTTAATCCTTATCAAAATTTGCTGTGCAGTAATTGTAAACAAATGTGCTATGCGATCTGATATCTGCGCAGCCAGGCAGCAGGGAACATTGGTTATAATTAGCTCAAGAAATGAGTTTGATCCTTAAACAGTCCAGTATAATTACAGATAGATGTGGCACACAGAGGTCCTATGAGACTCCTGACATGTCAAGATATGACACACAGAGTTCTGAAATGTCAGGATATGGCACACAGAGTTCGGACATGTCAGGATATGTATGGCATACAGAGTTCTGACATGTCAGGATATGACACACAGAGTTCTGACATGTCAGGATATGGCACACAGAGTTCTGACATGTTAGGATATGGCACACAGAGTTTGGACATGTCAGGATATGTATGGCATACAGAGTTCTGACATGTCAGGATATGACACACAGAGTTCGGACATGTCAGGATATGTATGGCACACAGAGTTCTGACATGTTAGGATATGGCACACAGAGTTCTGACATGTCAGGATATGGCACACAGAGTTCTGACATGTTAGGATATGGCACACAGAGTTCTGACATGTCAGGATATGGCACACAGAGTTCTGACATGTCAGGATATGTATGGCACACAGAGTTCTGACATGTCAGGATATGACACACAGAGTTCGGACATGTCAGGATATGTATGGCACACAGAGTTCTGACATGTCAGGATATGGCACACAGAGTTCTGACATGTTAGGATATGGCACACAGAGTTCTGACATGTCAGGATATGTATGGCATACAGAGTTCTGACATGTTAAGATATGGCACACAGAGTTCTGACATGTCAGGATATGGCACACAGAGTTCTGACATGTCAGGATATGGCACACAGAGTTCTGACATGTCAGGATATGTATGGCATACAGAGTTCTGACATGTCAGGATATGGCACACAGAGTTCTGACATGTTAGGAAGTGGCACACAGAGTTCTGACATGTCAGGATATGGCACACAGAGTTCTGACATGT
>MUZC01001003.1:85498-101242 GCA_002072015.1 Radix auricularia | reverse complement strand
TTGGACACATTAACAGATAACGATCTAGGGAGCTTATGGACACATTAACAGATAACGATCTAGGGAGCTTATGGACACATTAACAGATAACGATCTAGGGAGCTCATGGACACATTAACAGATAACGATCTAGGGAACGCATGGACACATTAACAGATAACGATCTAGGGAACTCATGGACACATTAACAGATAACGATCTAGGGAGCGCATGGACACATTAACAGATAACGATCTAGGGAACGGATGGACAAAACAACAGATAACGATCTAGGGAGCTCATGGACACATTAACAGATAACGATCTAGGGAACTCATGGACACATTAACAGATAACGATCTAGGGAGCTCATGGATACATCAACAGATAACGATCTCCACAGTTGCCTATCCTGAGCGGCGGCCAATAATTCACCCAATCCCATCCATGTCCTTTCCCTTATGTTGTTAAGCCAGCTTTTTCGATGTCGACCTCTTCGCCGGCCCCCTTCACCAGTGCCTTGAAGGATAATTTTTGTCAGGGTGTCATGTCACAGTACTTGACCGAACCATGCCATCTTGCGTCTCTTAATTGTTGTAATGGTTTTTAATGATGACCCGCAATAAGTTTATTCTGTCCCAGACATATTCATGCGTCTTGTGTTCTAAATAGGAAATCTAGAGACTTTTCCTCATGCATTTGTTTTCAAATGCCTGCAGCTTGCTTTCAGTTGTTGCCATTAGTGTCCAGGTCTCACATCCATAAAGTGGTTGCTAATAATGTCCAGGTCTCACATCCAGGTCTCACATCCAGGACTCACATCCATACAGTGCTGCTAATAGTGTCCAGGTCTCACATCCAGGACTCACATCCAGGTCTCACATCCATACAGTGGCTGCTAATAGTGTCCAGGTCTCACATCTAGGTCTCACATCCATACAGTGGCTGCTACTAGTGTCCAGGTCTCACATCCAGGTCTCATATCCAGGTCTCACATCCAGGACTCACATCCAGGTCTCACATCCATACAGTGGCTGCTAATAGTGTCCAGGTCTCACATCCAGGTCTCACATCCAGGTCTCACACCCAGGTCTCACACCCAGGTCTCACATCCAGGTCTCACATCCATACAGTGGCTGCTAATAGTGTCCAGGTCTCACATCCAGGTCTCACATCCAGGACTCACATCCAGGTCTCACATCCATGTCTCACATCCAGGTCTCACATCCATAAAGTGGCTGCCACTAGTGTCCAGGTCTCACATCCATACAGTAACTGCTAATAGTGTCCAGGTCTCACATCCATACAGTGGCTGCTAACAGTGTCCAGGTCCCACATCCATACAGTGGCTGCTAATAGTGTCCAGGTCTCACATCCATACAGTAACTGCTAACAGTGTCCAGGTCTCACATCCATACAGTAACTGCTAACAGTGTCCAGGTCCCACATCCATACAGTGGCTGCCACTAGTGTCCAGGTCTCACATCCATACAGTAACTGCTAACAGTGTCCAGGTCTCACATCCATGAAGTGGCTGCTAACAGTGTCCAGGTCTCACATCCATACAGTGGCTGCCACTAGTGTCCAGGTCTCACATCCATACAGTAACTGCTAATAGTGTCCAGGTATGACATCCATACAGTAACTGCTAATACTGTCCAGGTCTCACATCCATACAGTAACTGCTAATAGTGTCCAGGTCTCACATCCATACAGTGGCTGCCACTAGTGTCCAGGTCTCACATCCATACAGTGGCTGCTAACAGTGTCCAGGTCTCACATCCATGAAGTGGCTGCTAACAGTGTCCAGGTCTCACATCCATGAAGTGGCTGCTAACAGTGTCCAGGTCCCACATCCATAAAGGACAACGGTTTTGACGAGAGCTCTGTTGGCAGGCTAATGTTTTTGCTGTTTCCTATTTTTTTAAACTTCGCCATTGCAGCCACTACCGACCGAGTTATTATAATTATTATCTTAGCCTTTTGACAGGTCATATTTTAGACCAATTAATTGCGTTACACATGATTTGTTTTTTCTAAAGTCATACCGATGTGGGCAATTTCATTCATGTAAATAGTGTTTATATATAACCGCGAACAGGGGTTAAAAAGTAACCGTAAAATAGTGTCTAAACTATAACAGTGAAATAGCGGTTAAAAATAACAGTGGTTAAAAACAACAGCGAAATAATGGTTAAAAATAACAGTGGAATAGTGGTTAAAACAACAGTGGTTAAAAATAACAGCGATATAGTGGTTAACAAACTCATAAACGATAGTATACGAAAAAAAACCAACCAAACATTTAAAAAATTGAAAGTAAAAAAGGAATCGACTACCTTGTCAAACAAAGTACTCTAGTGCGTACATTCACGTTTAATGGCTTGCCTTTGGCCAGGTTCAATATCGATCTGCCATTATCGTCAAACTCTTTGTAACTCACCCACTCCACTTCATTTTTAAAAACTAAGTTCAAAGGTCAGGTCAGCAAGATCTCCCTTAAGAAAATTGACGCAATGTTTTGTTCCTAAAAAACATTATAAAAGTATCATTGAATTCATTGTTATATATTTTAACGATTCGGTCGGTAATGAAGAATATAGAACCGTCCGAAATTTTATTCGTGTATAAGGCCATTTAAATCTATAATGTCTGTTAAATTTCTGCGTGTATTCGTGTATAAGGCCATTTAAATCTATAACTATAATGTCTGTTAAATTTCTGCGTGTATTCGTGTATAAGGCCATTTAAATCTATAACTATAATGTCTGTTAAATTTCTGTGTGTAGCATATGAAGTAATTTGAGAACACATAAAACCGTTTTATAAAGATTTATTATATACTTAATTTAATGAATAACAAACGATGGCCATAATGTGAAAACCTAAAAAAGGGGTGACATTAGTGACATTAGTTTGAACTTGGTGCAGTCAACAGCTGCATTCAACACAAGTTGATCAAATCAAGACAATTTAACCGTGGGTTTCAATGAAGGTTTAAGTGCTCGTTCACAAGAGAGACCAAGATTACAAAAGCGGTTACAGAAGAATGAGTAAGTCGAGCTGAAAGACGTCTAACCGACGTGTTGTAGAACCATTTAACGCTTACTGTGCAGATCTTATTAAAACTATCAGATCGGCTTCCTATCAGAGGAAATAAAAATAAGTATTTCAATTTCATCAGACCCTCCAAAGACATACTGAAATACGTCAAACACCAAAAACATACTGGAATACATCAAACACCAAAAACATACTGAAATACGTCAAACACCAAAAACTTACTGGAATACGCCAAACCCCAAAAATTTATTGCAATATGTCAAACACAAAAAAGTCACTGGAATACGTCAAACAAAAAAACTTACTGGAATACGTCAAACACCAAAAACTTACTGGAATACGTCAAACACAAAAAACTTACTGGAATACATCAAACACCAAAAATTTACCCGAAGACGTCAAACACAAAAAACGTACTGGAATACGTCAAACACCAAAAACTTACTGGAATACGTCAAACACCAAAAACTTACTGGAATACGTCAAACACAAAAAACTTACTGGAATGCATCAAGCACCAAAAATTTACCCGAAGACGTCAAACACAAAAAACTTACTGGAATACATCAAACACCAAAAATTTACCCGAAGACGTCAAATACAAAAAACTGACTGGAATACATCAAACACCAAAAACTTCCTGGAATACGTCAAACACCAAAAAAGTCACTGGAATACGTCAAACACCAAAAACTTACTGGAATACGTCAAACACCACAAAAGTCACTGGAATATGTCAAACACCAAAAAGTCACTGGAATACGTCAAATACCAAAAAAGTCACTGAAATACGTCAAACACCAAAAACTTACTGGAATACGTCAAACACCCGAAACTTACTGGGATACGTCAAAAACAAATTTTTTTAGAGGAATACGTCAACCACCCAAAACTAACTGGAATACGTCAATTACCAACGTCTTGAAACTGACGTGTTCATCCTTCAATAAGGTACGATTATTTTACATCTGACCCAAAAGTAGAAGCAGGATTATTAAGGCAGCAGTTCGAGTCGTTCTTTGGGGATAGCGGAGGATGAGTTCTTTGGGGATAGCAGAGGATGAGTTCTTTGGGGATAGTGGAGGATGAGTTCTTTGGGGATAGCGGAGGATGAGTTCTTTGGGGATAGCAGAGGATGAGTTCTTTGGGGATAGCGGAGGATGAGTTCTTTGGGGATAACGGAGGATGAGTTCTTTGGGAATAGTGGAGGATGAGTTATTTGGGGATAGCAGTGGATGAGTTATTTGGGGATAGCGGAGGATGAGTTATTTGGGGATAGCGGAGGATGAGTTCTTTGGGGATAGCAGAGGATGAGTTCTTTGGGTTAGCGGAGGATGAGTTCTTTGGGGATAGCAGAGGATGAGTTCTTTGGGGATAGCAGAGGATGAGTTCTTTGGGGATAGCAGAGGATGAATTCTTTGGGGCTAGCGGAGGATGAGTTCTTTGGGTTAGCGGAGGATGAGTTCTTTGGGGATAGCAGAGGATGAGTTATTTGGGGATAGCAGAGGATGAGTTATTTGGGGAGAGCAGAGGATGAGTTATTTGGGGATAGCAGAGGATGAGTTCTTTGGGGATAGCAGAGGATGAGTTCTTTGGGGATAGCAGAGGATGAGTTCTTTAGGGATAGCAGAGGATGAGTTCTTTGGGGCTAGCAGAGGATGAGTTCTTTGGGGATAGTAGAGGATGAGTTCTTTGGGGATAGCAGAGGATGAGTTCTTTGGGGATAGCAGAGGATGAGTTCTTTGGGGATAGCAGATGATGAGTTCTTTGGGGATAGAAGAGGATGAGTTCTTTGGGGATAACGGAGGATGAGTTCTTTGGGGATAGCGGAGGATGAGTTCTTTGGGGGATAGCGGAGGATGAGTTCTTTGGGGATAGCAGAGGATGAGTTCTTTGGGGATAGCAGAGGATGAGTTCTTTGGAACTAGCAGAGGATGAGTTCTTTGGAACTAGCAGAGGATGAGTTCTTTGGGGATAGCAGAGAATGAGTTCTTTGGGGATAGCAGAGGATGATGTCTTTGGGGATAGCAGAGGATGAGTTCTTTGGGTATAGCGGAGGATGAGTTCTTTGGGGATAGCGGAGGATGGGTTCTGTGGGGATAGCATAGGATGAGTTCTTTGGGGATAGCGGAGGATGAGTTCTTTGGGTATAGCGGAGGATGAGTTCTTTGGGGATAGCATAGGATGAGTTCTTTGGGGATAGCATAGGATGGGTTCTTTGGGGATAGCATAGGATGAGTTCTTTGGGGATAGCAGAGGATGAGTTCTTTGGAACTAGCAGAGGATGAGTTCTTTGGAACTAGCAGAGGATGAGTTCTTTGGGGATAGCAGAGAATGAGTTCTTTGGGGATAGCAGAGGATGCGTTCTTTGGGGATAGCAGAGAATGAGTTCTTTGGGGATAGCGGAGGATGAGTTCTTTGGGGATAGCAGAGGATGAGTTCTTTGGGTATAGCGGAGGATGAGTTCTTTGGGGATAGCATAGGATGAGTTCTTTGGGGATAGCGGAGGATGAGTTCTTTCTAACAAGACCAACAAGATGAGGGTAGCCCACATCTGCATTAAAGATTTTCACACCGTCATGAAAGATATTCAGACAAACTGTTAAGGCACATAATGAATCATGTGGTCTCGGTTGCATTTCCTCGTGTGGCTGTGCAGTCCAATCATTGAGTGACAGTATTTACCACAGATTTTGCAAACGAATTCTGTTCTTCCCAATATTTTGACATTTTCTCCTAGCTCTTCTGTATGTAGCCTCCTCCATCCTTCGCTCCTTGGCTACTATGGTGTCTTCCTTTACAACTGTGTGCCACGTAGATGGTCTTCTGCCTTACACTCCCAGTCGCTTGTGAGTATTCTGGCTGCTTTCATGTCCCTTTAGCAGACATTTTTAAATAGCAGACGTGAGTGACCTGTCTTCCTCTTTCCCAATGCCAGGAGTCCTTATAGGAGGTCCTGGGGATGCGGCCAGGGCTCATTCTTTTAACATGTCCTAGCCATCTCAGGCGTCTTTCACTAAGGATTGAGAACATGCTTTCGATATTGGCATGCATTAGGACCTAAATATTTGGCACTTGATCCTGCCATTAATGCCAAGGATGCAACACAGGCACCTCAAGTGTAAGCTATTAAGTTTGCGCTCATGGGATAAATAAGTGGTCCATGTTCCGTATAGAAGCGTACTGATGACGCAGGCTCGATATACTCACAGTTTGGTTTCCTACGTCAGCTGAGTGTTTTGCCAGACCCGTTTAATTAGATTAACCATTGTGGCATCTGCCTTGCCAATTGTACTGTTTATTTCGTCTCATTGGACATTGTATTTGAGACCTTGAACCCCAAGTATGTGAAGCTTCCCACAAGCTCCAAGTTTTCATTGTCGATATTGATGGTAGGAGGAGAATGTGTTTCTTGGGCCATGATGTTTGTCTTGGGTCATGATGTTTGTCTTGGGTCATGATGTTTGTCTTGGGTCATGATGTTTGTCTTGGGTCATGATGTTTGTCTTGGGTCATGCTGTTTGTCTTGGGTCATGATGTTTGTCTTTTTCAAGCTGATTTGCAGACCAACTTTTTTGCAGGCGTTGGAGAAGCTTGACAGAGTTGTTGCAAACAAGTTTCAGTGTTTGCTATCAGTGCCACATCATCTGCAAGCTAGCGAGCTAGTTATGGACTTGACCACCAATCTCAAGACGGTAACCAGACTAGCTTCCTAGTCATAGACTTGACCACCAATCTCAAGACGGTAACCAGACTAGCGTCCTAGTTATAGACTTGACCACCAATCTCAAGACGGTAACCAGACTAGCGTCCTAGTTATAGACTTGACCACCAATTTCAAGACGGTAACCAGACTAGCGTCCTAGTTATAGACTTGACCACCAATCTCAAGACGGTAACCAGACTAGCGTCCTAGTTATAGACTTGACCACCAATCTCAAGACGGAAAGCAGACTAGCCCAAGTCTGATTGTCAGGGTTAAGAGAATCACTGTGGGTAAACATGAGTTCACGGGTATGATTGTATTGAACTCTGATGACATGAGTGTGTGGTCAGAGTGGCAAATTGTGGCGAGACAAACCAGTGGGGGGCCGTTGTATTTGAGACTTGACCAGGGGCCGTCGGACCGAGGGTGCTTATATGAGTAAAGGACCGAGGGTGCTTATATGAGTAAAGGACCGAGGGTGCTTAAAAAAGTATTGGACAAGATGACCAATTAACAGAGAATTTGACAAGATGACAACTAAACAGAGAGATTTGGACGTGATGACCACTAAAAAGGGAGAATTGGACGTGATGACCACTTAACAGAGAGAATTGGACGTGATGACCACTAAAAAGGGAGAATTGGACGTGATGACCACTAAAAAGGGAGTACACGATGAGCTTCAAATGTTTTGTGTGTGTACGAGATCATTGAAAGCAAATATTGACAACGAGATCATTGAAAGCAAATATTGACAACGAGATCATTGAATGCAAATATTGACAACGAGATCATTGAAGGCAAATATTATATTGACATTGTTTTATTGTTATTTAATCCAACCAAACTTGATATTTATTATAATCATTATAAATTAATACAAAAAAATATAATTTTGATTGCGTATGATCTAATGTAACAAACCAAAGCTAACATAATGAGTTCAAAGCTAACATAATGACTTTAAAGCTAACATAATGACTTCAAAGCTAACATAAGGAGTTCAAAGCTAACATAATGACTTCAAAGCTAACATAAGGAGTTCAAAGCTAACAGAATGAGTTCAAAGCTAACATAATGAGTTCAAAGCTAACATAATGAGTTCAAAGCTAACATAATGAGTTCAAAGCTAACATAATGACTTCAAAGCTAACATAATGAGTTCAAAGCTAACATAATGACTTCAAAGCTAACATAAGGAGTTCAAAGCTAACAGAATGAGTTCAAAGCTAACATAATGAGTTCAAAACTAACATAATGAGTTCAAAGCTAACATAATGAGTTCAAAGCTAACATAATGAGTTCAAAATGAGTTCAAAGCTAACATAATGAGTTCAAAGCTAACATAATGAGTTCAAAGCTAACATAATGAGTTCAAAGCTAACATAATGAGTTAAAAGCTAACATAAGGAGTTCAAAGCTAACATAATGAGTTCAAAGCTAACATAATGAGTTCAAAGCTAACATAATGAGTTCAAAGCTAACATAATGAGTTCAAGCTAACATAATGAGTTCAAAGCTAACATAATGAGTTCAAAGCTAACATAATGAGTTCAAAGCTAACATAATACATAATGAGTTCAAAGCTAACATAATGAGTTCAAAGCTAACATAATGAGTTCAAAGCTAACATAATGAGTTCAAAGCTAACATAATTAGTTCAAAGCTAACATAATGAGTTCAAAGCTAACATAATGTGTTCAAAGCTAACATAATGAGTTCAAAGCTAAAATAATGAGTTCAAAGCTAACATAATGAGTTTGTCACGTGAGAAAAGTGGTGTGTCAGGGAAAAAAGGAGGCCAGTAAAAAAGGTCACGAGTGTGTGGTCACTGTTAGAACACGGAGAGTGAGAAATGAAGAGTTGAGAGAAAGAGATGTAACTAGTAGAATCTAGAAGAATAAGAAACATTGTCGTATATTGTAAAATAAGTGTACAGATTTGTTATTGAACTATTAAAGAACATATTTCCTGGATTTGATTATTAAAGTGAATTATTGTATGAGAGCGGAGACTGTTTGATAAGCCCACAAAGAAACGCAAAATGAGGTCAATCACGAGAAAGTGAGAAAACGGGGACCTCGGCCTGTTACATTGAATGGTGTCAGAACCGACCATCCCGTGACAGAGTTCAAAGCTAACATAATGAGTTCAAAGCTATCATAATGAGTTCAAAGCTAACAGAATGAGTTCAAAGCTAACAAGATGAGTTCAAAGCTAACATAATGAGTTCAAAGCTAACATAATGAGTTCAAAGCTAACAGAATGAGTTCAAAGCTAACAAGATGAGTTCAAAGCTAACAAGATGAGTTCAAAGCTAACATAATGAGTTCAAAGCTAACAAGATGAGTTCAAAGCTAACATAATGAGTTCAAAGTTAATATAATGAGTTCAAAGCTAACAGAATGACTTCAAAGCTAACATGAGTTCAAAGCTAACATGAGTTCAAAGCTAACATGAATTCAAAGCTAACAGAATGAGTTCAAAGCAAACAGAATGAGTTCATGAGATAAAAATTATTATCTTGATAAGTATTTAAAATTAACCTTAAGGACTGATTAAATAAGCTGTTAACACGTTTGACAGGCTGCGTGCGATAAAATAGAGGCTTGTATAGAGTTTGGCTTTAGAGAAATGAATGTAGAATTAGCTGAAGATAATTCAAATCAGTGGTTCCCAAACTTGTTATACCCATGGACCCCTTTTATAGTCAAAACTTTCCCACGGACCCCCATGTGAAAAACGCTACTTAAATGTATAGTCTAGTATATAAATGAACATTTTGTTAAAGAATAATTTATTTCAAATTAACTTTTAAAACTTGTTTAAAATTAATGGCTTGGATGAACTTGATGAGATTTATGTCCGGCTGAATGTTTGTGAGTAGCAAACGCAAAGCCCCAAGAACTTCTACGTCTAGCCGGTTTCTTTTATTTGTGATGAGGTTCATAACTCCACTGAATCCACGTTTTACCAAATAGGAAGACGTGAAAGCAGTCAACAACTTCTGTACAATAACCCATAATGCAGAATATAAAATTGGAAGCTCTGTTTTAACCAGAATTTGTGGTATTCTAGTTCAAACATTTGTTCAAGTTCCACATTTAGTGGATAATTCAATAAGTTGCTCCTGTATTACTATGGATTTATCTATGTCTGACATCTGAGTTTACCCTGAGCAAAAAAAGGTTCAACACCCAATCGGGAATATCCAAGTGAAGAATGTCTTCAAATCTTTGGTTCAGGTCTGCATGAAGTGTTGATAGTAGGCAAGCAAGTCGTCATCCCTATTTTGCAATTTTGAGAGATTTTGAATCTGAGAAGATTATCCTCTTCGCCTCTTCCCCATTTTTGTTTATACAGAAAAAGTTTCACAACAAATGCAAATATTACGCTGTTAGTTTTGATTAAATTTAATTGTTCACCTTGTAGTTTCATATTAGTTTCGTTAAATTTGGCACACAAAAAATGTTAAATATACTTACATTCAAAAGTAAACTATCTGGATAACAATACAAAATTCAACTATATCAAAACTTCCTTCGGACAATACTAACTTATTTTAGCCTAAGATTGAGAAAATTTGTTTATACACTTCATATCAGCTTGATATAAAAATAAATTGTAGATTACATTTAAAACTATTTTAGACCTCATAAGGTATCAAATTATGAACGTAGCAGCATAATGACGTTGCTGCATACAGCATTACGATTTTCGGTAGTCTGTCTCACAGTGCGCCATTTAAAATTTTGAGGGGAAAAAAACGAGTGGGGAGGGGAGCGGGTGATATCTCTATGTTTCAGTATATTAGGTTTCTAAAGCAATTTTTAAATGTATCAGAATATATATATTAGAACATAATTTTAAAATATTATTTTGCGAACTCTCTAAAAAGGTGTTTGGTTGAATTTTGAATTATTTTTCTGAATTAATTCCTGTATTTGAAATCGTTCAATCATACAAATATGGTATCAATAGAAAGATGGATGCTTCCTGGGACACAGGGAAATAAAGCGAAATTGAGATGTAGTTTATAAGAGGCACCTAAAGAGAAATAGATATGTAGTGTATAATTGGCTACTAAGGAGAAATTGATATGTAGTTTATAATTGGCACCTATAGAGAAATTGATATGTAGTTTATAATTGGCACCTAAAGAGAAATAGATATGTAGTTTATAATTGGCACCTAAAGAGAAATTGATATGTAGTTTATAATTGGCACCTATAGAGAAATTGATATGTAGTTTATAATTGGCACCTATAGAGAAATTGATATGTAGTTTATAATTGGCACCTAAAGAGAAATAAATATGTAGTTTATAATTGGCACCTAAAGAGAAATAGATATGTTGTGTATAATTGGCACCTATAGAGAAATTGATATGTAGTTTATAATTGGCACCTATAGAGAAATTGATATGTAGTTTATAATTGGCACCTAAAGAGAAATTGATATGTAGTTTATAATTGGCACCTAAAGAGAAATTGATATTTAGTTTATAATTGGCACCTAAAGAGAAATTGATATGTAGTTTATAATTGGCACCTATAGAGAAATTGATGTGTAGTTTATAATTGGCTACTAAGGAGAAATTGATATGTAGTTTATAATTGGCACCTATAGAGAAATTGATATTTATTTATAATTGGCACCTAAAGAGAAATTATTTGTAGTTTATAAGAAGCATCTAAAATGAAATTAATTTGTTGTTTTTAAGGGAGAAATAAAGAGAAATTGATACATTTTTTAAAACAAATTGCCGCGTATTATCATCAAAGACGATGTAGAAGATCCCAATTGTAACTGACAAGTCAACATTCTGGTAAAACAAAACTATGAAAAGTCAAAATTCTGGTAAAACAAAACTATGACAAGTCAACATTCTGGTAAAACAAAGCTATGACAAGTCAATATTCTGGTAAAACAAAACTATGAAATGTCAACATTCTGGTAAAACAAAAGCATGAAAAGGCAATATTCTGGTAAAACAAAGCTATGACAAGTCAACATTCTGGTAAAACAAAGCTATGACAAGTCAACATTCTGGTAAAACAAATATATGAAAAGTCAAAATTCTGGTAAAATAAAACTATGACAATAAAGTCAACATTCTGGGAAAACAAAACTATGACAATAAAGTCAAAATTCTGGTAAAACAAAACTATGAAAAGTCAACATTCTGGTAAAACAAAACTATAACAATTAAGTCAACATTCTGATAAAACAAAACTATGAAAAGTCAACATTGTGGTAAAACAAAACTATGAAAAGTCAACATTCTGGTAAAACAAAACTATGACAATGAAGTCAACATTCTGGCAAAACAAAACTATGAAAAGTCAACATTCTGGTAAAACAAAGCTATGACAACAAGTCAACATTCTGGTAAAACAAAACTATGACAAGTCAACATTCTGGTAAAACAAAGCTATGACAAGTCAACATTCTGGTAAAACAAAACTATGACAAATCAACATTCTGGTAAAACAAAGCTATGACAAATCAACATTCTGGTAAAACAAAACTATGAAAAGTCAACATTCTGGTAAAACAAAGCTATGACAAATCAACATTCTGGTAAAACAAAACTATGAAAAGTCAACATTCTGGCAAAACAAAATTATGACAAGTCAACATTCTGGTAAAACCAAATTATGACAAGTCAACATTCTGGTAAAACAAAATTATGACAAGTCAACATTCTGGTAAAACCAAATTATGACAAGTCAACATTCTGGCAAAACAAAATTATGACAAATCAACATTCTGGTAAAACAAAATTATGACAAGTCAACATTCTGGTAAAACAAAACTATGACAAGTCAACATTCTGAAAAACAAAACTATGACAAGTCAACATTCTGGTAAAACAAAACTATGACAATGAAGTCAACATTCTGGCAAAACAGAATTATGACAAGTCAATGTTCTGATTATCGTACATATGCACTCTTTCTAATCTTCTGATTAAATAACGAACCGTTGATACACAAAAACAACCTATTCAGAGCCTCGGACGATGATAAACTTTATCAGAACCGATCAGTTGAGGTCAACCGTTTTGTCCACCTCCAGCCCAATGTTCAGCCTTATTTAGGGAAGCAAAAGTCCACTCTGAAAGCTACTTTAGTTTGTTTTGTTCGACTGGGAGAGTAGAAATTCTACATCGAATAAAATGAATTCAGTTTTGTTGTTAACATTGGTCGTCTGCTCCAGCCTGGCATACGGAAAGGGTAAGGAGTTTAAACTGATTATTTGAAAAGTGATTATTAAAAACTGATTATTTAAAACTGATTATTTAAATTTGATTATTTAAAACCGATTATTTAAAACTGATTTTTTAAAACTGATTATTTAAAAATGATTATTTAAATTTGATTATTTAAAACTGATTAATAAAAACTGATTATTTAAAACTGATAATTTAAAACTGATTATTTAAAAACAAATTATATCTCAGCAGAACAAACCTCGAATCACCTGTGTCATTAGTTTCTCAGAGTTATTGAAAAAACAATAAAAATATATTTGAGCTATTATTATATAATAATTTATTATACGTTACCTTATTACCTTCACATCAACGCCTTGAACACTTTCTATCGAGACAACCACATTACCCAACAGAGGCGTCACTAGAGTTGGTCTCACCCGGTGCGGTCCGCACCCCCTAGTGACGCCTCTGTTTCCAAATCAAATTTCTTGGCTATTATTTGTTGAAGAGTAACAATAATTTTTGCCCAGTGCCTTTGGATGTTGAATGCTTAAGTTAGTGCCAACAAAAGTTACACTAACAAAAGTTACACCATCAAAAGTTAACACCAACAAAAGTTACACTAACAAAAGTTAACACCAACAAAAGTAACACTAAAAAAAGTTAACACCAACAAAAGTTACACTAACAAAATGTACACCAACAAAAGTTAACACCAACAAAAGTTAACACCAATAAAAGTTAACACCAACAAAAGTTACACTAACAAAAGTTACACCAACAAAAGTTACACTAACAAAAGTTACACAAACAAAAGTTAACACCAACAAAATCTAACACAAACGAAAGCTACACTAACAAAAGTTACACTAACAAAAGTTACACGAACAAAAGTTACACTAACAAAAGATACACTAAGAAAAGTTAATACCAACAATAGTTACACTAATAAAAGTTAACACCAACAAAAGTTACACGAACAAAAGTTACACTAAAAAAAGTTACACTAACAAAAGTTAATACCAACAATAGTTACACTAATAAAAGTTAATACCAACAAAAGTTACACGAACAAAAGTTACACTAACAAAAGTTACACTAACAAAAGTTAACACCAACAAAAGTTACATTAACAAAAGTTACACTAACACAATTTAACAGCAAAAAAGTTACACTAACAAAAGTTACACCAACAAAAGTTAACACCAACAAAAGTTAACACCAACAAAAGTTATACTTACAAAAGTTACAGTAACAAAAATTTCACTAACAAAAGTTACACCAACAAAAGTTACATTAACAAAATTTAGCAGCAAAAAAAGTTACACTAACAAAAGTTAATACCAACAAAAGTTAATACCAACAAAAGTTATACTTACAAAAGTTACAGTAACAAATGTTTCACTAACAAAAGTTAACACCAACGAAAGTTACACAAACAAAAGTTAACACCAACAAAAGATACACTAATAAAAGTTACACTAACAAAAGTTATACTGACAAAAGTTACACTAACAAAAGTTAACATCAACAAAATTTATACAAACAAAAGTTACAGTAACAAAAGTTACACTAACAAAATTTAACACCAACAAAAGTTACACCATCAAAAGTTACACGAACAAAAGTCAACACCAACAAAAGTTTCCACCAACAAAAGTTATACTAACAAAAGGTAACACCAATAAAAGTTAACACCAACGAAAGCTACACTTACAAAAGTTACACTAACAAAAGTTACACGAACAAAAGTTACACTAACAAAAGTTAAAACCAACAATAGTTACACTAATAAAAGTTAACACCAACAAAAGTTACACGAACAAAAGTTACACTAAAAAAAGTTACACTAACAAAAGTTAATGCCAACAATAGTTACACTAATAAAAGTTAATACCAACAAAAGTTACACGAACAAAAGTCAACACCAACAAAAGTTTCCACCAACAAAAGTTATACTAACAAAAGGTAACACCAACCAAAGTTACACTAACAAAAGTTAACACCAACAAAAGTTACACTAAGAAAAGTGAACACCATCAAAAGTTAACACCAACGAAAGTTACACAAATTAAAGTTAACACCAACAAAATCTAACACCAACGAAAGTTACACAAACAAAAGTTAACACCAACGAAAGTTACACAAACAAAAGTTACACTAACAAAAGTTAACACCAACAAAATCTAATACCAACGAAAGTTACACTAACAAAAGTTAACACCAACAAAAGTTAACACCAACAAAATCTAACACCAATGAAAGTTACACTAACAAAAGTTAACACCATCAAAAGTTAACACCAACGAAAGTTATACAAACAAAAGTTAACACCAACAAAATCTAATACCAACGAAAGTTACACTAACAAAAGTTACACTAACAAAAGTTAACACCAATAAAAGTTAACAACAACGAAAGTTACACTAACGAAAGTTACACTAACAAAAGTTACACTAACAAAAGTTACACTAACAAAATTTAACAGCAACAAAAGTTACACTAACAAGAGTTAAAACCAACAAAAGTTAACACCAACAAAAGTCAACACCAGCAAAAGTTAACACCAACAAAAGTTCTACTGACAAAAAGTAACACCAACAAAAGTTACACGTACAAAAGTTACACTAACAAAAGTTAACACCAACAAAAGTTACACTAAGAAAAGTTACACTAAGAAAAGTTAACACCAACATTTGTTAGATTTTGCACCATTTTTAACATATCACACTTATAATGACTCTAATGAACATATCACACTTATAATGACTCTAAT
>MUZC01001003.1:2300-25905 GCA_002072015.1 Radix auricularia | reverse complement strand
CAAAACGGCCCCGGACAAAACGGCCCCGGTCAAAACGGCCCCGACATAACTTTTAATTAAGGAGATTTTTTATGTGCAATTTCTGAGCATTTGGGGGCATATTTTAACAAATGTTATATTTTCCAGCCTATTTGTATGTATATATACTACAAACTAAGGTCGGAGATTTGTAAGAAACCATGATGCACGTACAATTAGCACTTATGGCCCGCCGGTTGTGGTCGGACAAATAAAGACGGTTGAGACTGCGTAACATTGTGTGCCAATACTTGCCCCAGGGCATGGGGAAAACTATGGGTTTAAAGTCTCACGAGCCCCGTCAGATTTCACTCGCTCCGTCTTATCTCTTCCTTTGTCCAAGGCGCTATGGTATGGGCCTGTCCGTGGACGGAGATCAAACAAGGTAAATATAAAGGTGGTGTGGTACTTTTATGGTCATGACTGGCCGGCCAGACCTGACCAATTTGCCAAAGACAACTTACATCAACAAAAACAAATTTTAAAAGGAGCAGCAAGTTTTTATAATAACATCTCTAAATCTAAAACACTTAAGGGTAGAAGAACGAAGAGTGGAGTTGTAATACTACAACTAACAATGCCATTAAATTTTAATTTGGAAATACAATAAACTAATAACCTTATTCAACCATCATAGACATTCTAAAATTATTTTGCCAATTTTTTTTATTTTTTTTTAAAAACGCATTTTAAAAAGTGCCCTTTCTTCTCTTCTGGAAATTGTGTATGAAATGAGTTGAACAAAATTGAAAAAAAACAAAAAAACTTTACAATCCTAATAAGAATGGGGCCGTTTTGTCCGGGGCCGATTTGACCAGGGCCGTTTTGTCCAGGGCCGTTTTGACCGGGGCCGTTTTGTATGGGGCCGTTTTGTCCGGGGCCGTTTTGTCAGGGGCCGTTTTGTCGGGGCAGTTTTGTCGGGGCCATTTTGTCCGGGGCCGTTTTGTCGGTGAACCATAGATATTTAATATCTGATGATAGTGGAGTACACACCAATAGATATTTAGTATCTGATGATAGTGGAGTACACACCAATAGATATTTAGTATCTGATGATAGTGGAGTACATAGTCATAGATATTTAATATCTGAGGACATTTATAGAAAAGACCATTTCCTAAGTGTTTACAATGTTCTGTATATTTCTCTTGATGAGATTAGATTTCTATTCCTTGGTAATATTTTGAGCTTTGTGGGTGGAAACTGACATAATTATTAAGAAATTTATACTATTGGGGTAAACGATTTATACTATTGGGGTTAACGATTTGTACTATAGGCTCTTTGCCGAAACGTTTGCTGTTTTGTTACGTCCGGTCAGGCTAACCCTGACCTTGTTTACATCTTTTCCATTTAATTTTTTATAAGCCTGATTGCAGTCCTACCCCTCATTTTGTTTATTAGTAGAAATAAGGAACGGCACATTGCGCTGCGAAGGACACTTAGAAAGAATGACATATGCCAAAGAGGGTGCACCACCAAAAGATAAGACAAAAACGGCTTACGGAAAGACCAAGGTTTAGATGGATTGATGATGTCAAGAAAAAATCTACAGCTACTGGTTATCCAAGTTTGAGAAAAAAGGCATTGATTAGGACTACATGGAAGGAGGTGATGAACCAGGCTCAAGCGGTACATGGACTGTAGTGCCCCAGGGATGAAGGATTATAGGGGTACACAAAGAGAAAGATCTTTGGCCAAATGTTTTACTTTCTGTCTAAGGGACAAAGAGAATATGTGTGTCTGCAGAAGGGTGTGGATGACAACAGGGTGAGTGGACAGAGAGAAAGATAGGAAAGAAATGAGTCAGAAAAGCAGTTGTGGTGAGAAGGTCTAAAGACTGATTTGAATTAACATTAGTGAGGTCATTCAGATGGCATAAAAGTTGTTTCAAGTAAGATGAGATTTCCTATGACTTTTGACTTCAACTCAATACATCATTTTTAATGAAAGGATTCAAGTACAGATTTAAAAATGACAGGCACACAACAATAGTGTTCACATATTTATTTGTTTATTTGTATACATTTTTTATACATATGTCATTATTATTAAAATAAAATTAATTAAAATTTTAAATGAAAAATTGTTGTCCTCACCAATGTTCCCTCTAAGGTTCGTTGGTCCGTGTGTAAAGTAAAACAACTCGTGTGCTAAGTTGCACACCATCAATTTATCGTGCAATAATTTATAAAATTTACAGCGCTGTAATTCTTCACTGCTGCGCAGCGTCTGTCAACCAGCAGTTTAAAGGGAACATTGGTCCTCACCTTGTAATTGTAGATGGGGCAATTATCCCATCGTGTCACTGAGCAACACAAGCAACTAAGACAAGGATTCTACATATTGGCATGATATCATCAGACCAGAGCCTAACATTGGTCCTCACCTTGTAATTGTAGATGGGGCAATTATCCCATCGTGTCACTGAGCAACACAAGCAATTAAGACAAGGATTCTACATATTGGCATGATATCATCAGACCAGAGCCTAACATTGGTCAAACAAGGTGATGGGTAAACAATAACACAAACATCTGACAGCAACACTAGAGCCATTCTTGATTTGTAGTGCAATCAAAATGGACCAGCATAGAAAAATTATATTCTCTTTGTCTGTAACATATAAGATAAACAATAAATTATCTTTCATTAATTTTTTTTTTATAATTTAGATTTTACAATAAAAATAATTTCATTAAACCAACAAATTTTTACTTGTCTAAATATCACAGAGAGAGTACAGTATCTAATCACAAGTATATAACAATATTTAACATAAATTAATAAATCAGCCAGCTATTTGGCTTGTGATATCAAAGCATATTTAAGTGTAATATTTCTAAGATTTGCAGAGTTAACACTGAGAGCAACTTTTACATTTCTATTGGGTTTTTTTCAATTTATTACTTTTTTTTTAAAATTTAGATTTAGAGAAAACAATAAAATTAAATGCATGGTCAAAAAAAGTCACAGCTGTGTTTGTTTTTTTTTTCAAAGAACATTCCATCAACATTAAGAGAAGAATAACATTTTTATGGATCGCAAAACAACTTATTTATATTTAAAAGTAGATATAAAAAAATGACAGTTTAAGCACTTTTTAACAAAAATTGTATCTAGTAATATTATGACAACATTAAGGCTGTATAGTAAATTCTATTATATCATGGCACAGGTAGAGTGCCTAGCTGGAGTTATTACCCTTTCTCTTCATTGTTCTAGCATGAGTTTACAGTTGGTGTTGTTGAGTGGGTGGCCCATTTGGCAAATTTATTTCTACAAAGAGGAAAACCATAAAAATGTATTTCACGTGCTAATATATAACACTATATCATTTAAGACTCATGTGATTTGGCTGTCGGGTGACTTTTTCTGTAAAAATGGGAGCAAGATAGTTTGAACTCCTGGCACATATTAGCTGAGCCACATGAAATTCTCAGGCAGGACAGCAAATTTCAAAAACTTTAACCCCGAGTGTAATTATAAGGGAAAATTCCACATAGGAGGCTCCACTTTATCTTTTGAGAAACCTTGGGTCTTGCACATTTTATTGGAAAGCAATAGGCAGATTGATTAAATTGATAGACTTTGTGCAATGGACAAAATGGCAAATCCCAATATTTCTATTTATAGATCTTTCAAAAATGTATCACAATCCAAAACTCTGAAATGAGCTCTAGGATAAGGCATGGTGGGGGTGTCAGTGTTGGCGTGGGTGTGAAAGTAGTGGAGGTGGAGGTGGCAGAGGTGGAGGTGGGGTTGTCAGTGATGGAGGTGCGGGTGTCAGTGGTGGAGGTGGGGTTGCCAGTGGTGGAGGTGGGGTTGACAGTGGTGGAGGTAGGGGTGTCAGTGGTGGAGGTGGGGTGTCAGTGCTGGAGGTAGGGGTTGACAGTGGTGGAGGTGGGGTTGTCAGTGGTGGAGGTTGGAGTGTCAGTGGTGGAGGTGGGGTGTCAGTGGTGAAGGTGGGTAAATGTTTGTGGAAATGAAAACTCTAGATGAAAATTTAGGGGTTAAATGTTATAGAGTCAGGTTAAAAAAATATCCATCTTTATAATTCTTATCAAATTTTAAAACTCGGAAATGTAGGGAAAATGTAAAAATGACATGATAGTTTTAGAATTATTTACTGGAAACATTGAAGCCAATAAGATAAAAGTTTCAAAATGCTATCATTATATTTCACTACAACAAGAGTAAGGCAAGATATGTGCGTGATAACAGCATCTCTAAAGATTTTATTGAACTGAAAGATGGAGCAACAACCTTCAATAAAAAAATATTTCAATGGGAATTTTCATTAAAATGTTAAAATGAAGAATCTTTCTCAACATGATATTATCTTTGAATAATACAGAAAAAGTGAAGTTTTTAACAAAAATCATATTTGTGGCCTAGTGTAATAGAGCTAACTGAACAGTGAGCATCATTGGAATAAATATCATCAATCAAATCATGCTTAAATCATTATTACTTTGCATTTTTTCTATTTCTAGATTTCCAAAAAGAGAAAATATTGCTCAGAAATTGAAATGAATTTATGCATTTAGTGGTTTAAATTGTTTAAAAATTAAACAGTAAAGCTACATGGTATGGTTCTTGTTTAATTCATAGATATAACAATAGCTTTTAAAATAATTAATATTTTTAAAAAGTTTTTAAGTCATTTGTAATTATTACTTTTGACAAAATGTGTCAACCAATCTTTGAAATAAAAAAATAAAAAAACATAATTAGGAAAAAAAAAACCCAAAGAATGATTGAATCCATAGCTTTAAAACCACAAATCCTGAACCAATCTTTGAAATAAAAAAATAAAAAAACATAATTAGGAAAAAAAAACCCAAAGAATGATTGAATCCATAGCTTTAAAACCACAAATCCTGTACCTTTGATATTACAATCTCCAACTTATCTATTTGAATGTCTTGATTCCTATAGTCATAAAAACATCAATTTCTCACTTACAAAGACAATCCCTGAATCATTAGTTTCATTAAAGAATAATCAAACAATAGAGAAATATAAATGTAAACATTTTCAGATACAACAAATATTTCAAATTTTTTTCAATTAAGAATTAAAAAGAGAAGTGGTGAAAAAATCATCACTTAAGACAGCATAATTTTTAACAACCAGACAATTTTTTAACATTAACAATTTGAACATAAAATTTCTAATATATGATATTTTTTTTCTACCACGTTTGACTCGTGGGCGTTGCTGATCTTCTATCGAGCGCCTCCCCAGCCGGCGGATAGGGGAAAGCCCACCAGACATGGAGGGTACTGGGGAAATAAAATACTCGGGGTAGACCAAAATTAATTCTAATTTAGAAATACAACACAAAGATAACTTCATACAACCCTCAGATAAACATAAAGATAAAAACACCTTTCTTATTCCATATGCAAGAACAAACACAAGTTTTCTTTCTTTCCGTCCGGTATTCGGGCGTGGAATGGGTTGCCTGAAGAACCAAGGAAAGCAAACACTTTATCATCATTTAAAACTCTAGTAAGAATACAGGACTAAACACAAACCATAGAAATACGTAGGACGCAATAATCTTCTGTACAGAAGGAGCGTCTGTAACATATAAGATAAGAAATCAGCCATACAGCCTTGTAGGAAGTGGAGGGATCCACAAAGACTAGGGACCTAACCCGAACAAAGGCAGCTTCCCATTGAGCTGTGAGGGGCAACCTAACAAGTTGTTGCGCTCAAGGCCAACAACCCTGCCATGTAAAAAAGCAGAGTTACAAAAACACCGAAACGAGTAGCAAAAGTCATTTCAGTCCTGGGAGAGGATGGATCCCCTGAGGAAGGAAATATGACGCCTAATCGTGAAAGCCAAAATCTGGAAGCTGTTAGGCTGACAACCATCATCTCTACCTGAGATGCAGGGCAGCATATGAGACTAACAGTCACTTCAATTCGCTTTCTCCATATTCCGGTATATAAATAACATACAAGTCATCACTATTAGTTTACCTCGGCTACTGCTAAGGAATGATTTTATTTTCAATTTTAATTTGCTTATTTGTTGAGGCACTGTGACTGTACGAGAGCTAACACAGTGCGCGTTTGATGTCAATAACGGTCAAGGTCGAGGCTGTTTCTATTTATTTTAATAATAGTCTGTTTCTTATAAAGACAAATAAAGCTATAAAAGCATATGACCCCTTGACCTATCTGCATTTTGTGATCACCGGTTTATAGCCTGTTTCAGGCATTCAAAAAACTTATCGGCGCGCGCCGCTTAGTGAAGTACATGTACCTATATTACGAGAGGTATTTGAAAGACGTAGCAAAGATATCGGGCAATTAATCGACCTACAAATTAGAGTTCGGTCTTTTAGTTTTAGGGACAGTTTTCCTGCTAGTCAAAGGCATTTGATGTAAGATTATCACATTAATAGTACAGTGAGTGTAGCCCAAACCCTATTTGAACAGAAAAAACGGGGTGGGGGAACGTGTGCGCAGCAAAATTCAATAATTCTGGCGAGTGACAATTGAAAAATAACATGTTTTTTAAAATAAACTCCATTTTATCATCATTGTTTACTCCGTAAGCTATATAATTTTATTATTATTATTAATTTTAATACGCGAGTTGACCAGCATCACACACAAGAGAGGTAAACATGACGTCACAACGGACGGGGCGAGGCGTTGGTTTTTGAAACTAATGAAAAATACATCGCTAATTTTAACGAACAATTGAACCGGTTCTCTTTTTAGAACAGTGTACTACGAGTCCTAAAATAAAAAAAGACAATTAACCCTCACTGTTTAATTAATTCTTTGGAATTAAAAAAAAAACAAATGCTTTGAATTGAGGGCAATGCGGAAAGAGCTGAACGCAAGCGGGGGAAGCGGGCTTTGATGCCACCAGACGACAAAATTCTCTTGTTAGTTCTCAAAACAGTAGGAATATAAGGACGAGCGGTTGACTGATTAAACCGGTCCTCAAAAACGAGTGCTCTGAACAACCTTAAATATTAATACTTTAAAAAAAAATATTTTCCAAGTCTTTAGCATTTTAAGAAAAACAAATATTCTTATGTAAGAAATCTAACTAATGATATCACAAATGTCACTATAAATGAGCTTTCTACTTTTAAAAACATTTTAAATTTTATGGCTGTTCATGTTCTTTTCAAAGTGATTATTTTAGCTGACATACATTTATACATTTAAAATTATAATGATCTCTGTCAATTGAATTATTTCATGTCAAAAGGCTTGACATATAAAAATGGCATTGTCAATCAGCTGTTTACTTTTAAAAACTTAAAAATGTCTATATTCTTTACAAAATCTCAAGGCTGTTATATTGTTTTCAAGTTAATTATTTTAGCTGATCATAAACATAAATGTATACATTTCAAGTAACTATAAAGGATAACAACTATTTAATTATATAATGGCAAAAACATGTGATAGAGATTTAACATCAAAATGATCAACAGCAACTGTAAAGTCAATAAAAGAAGGCATTACTTTAGGACAGGTAGTCACATAATAAATCTCATATCATTTTTGAAAAATACGTTTTGTAAATAGTTATATTTTTCATGGAAAAAAAAAGTTATTAGGATATAAAATAAGGTTAGTGGGCTTTTGAAGGAACAACAAAGGAATGTCAACACAGATCATTGAGAGTGAATACTTTGATTACTCACTCTGTTTAGTGAGGATGGTTCCACTCACTCTGTTTAGTGAGGATGGTTCCACTCACTCTGTTTAGTGAGGATGGTTCCACTCACTCTGATTAGTGAGGATGGTTCCACTCACTCTGTTTAGTGAGGATGGTTCCACTCACTCTGTTTAGTGAGGATGGTTCCACTCACTCTGTTTAGTGAGGATGGTTCCATAGATCCAAACCACAAACTGCAGACCCAGGGTCTAGTCACAATGATAAACATTTAAATATGAATCACAAAATCAGCTGCTAACCACATCTCATTGCCTTTATATCACAGCAAACACTAGGAGGTACAACACACTTAGAGCTGTATGTAAACAAAGATGGTCACTTCAGATTGAGTACTTCCAACATCAGGGGTTCAACATCCACAGGATTCACCTGCAGCAAGATTTTGGCATGTTCCTCACTGAGAACTCTTAAGTCACATAAGCGATCTAAAGCACTAACATAGTACTCCTTGGAGTATTCATAAGAAAAGCATGACTCCAGGTAGTGTTTTAGAAGTAAAATATAGCGGTCTTGAATAGATGAAACAAGTCCTCTACTTGTAATATTCATCCCAGCTGGATCAAACAAAATTAAAACCTAAAGTCAGAAGAAAAAATACTTATTTAATGGAATTAAATTTTAAGTCAATAGAGAAAAACACGCATAACAAAGATCCTGTATCGCATGTACTAAGTTTCATTAGCTATCTAATTTTTGTAAATATAAAAATATTAGCATTACTTACATCGTCCATTTAAGGATATTCAATTTCTTCATGGGGCTTATAATTCCATTATTTATTTCCAATCTACAAACTATATAGTAAGGTTGTTAAGACCGCTCGTTTTTGAGGACCGGCTAACCATTCAAAAAAAGACCGGTTAACCGCTCATCCTTATATCCCTAATGTTTTGAGAACTAACAAGAGAATGTTGTCGCCTCGCGTCGTCTGATGGCATCAAAGCCCGCTTCCCCCCGCTTGCGTTCAGCTCTTTCCGCATTGCCCTCAATTCAAAGCATTTTTTTTTTAATCCAAAAAATTAACTAAACAGTGATGGTTAATTGTCTTTTTTATATTTTATTTTGAGGACTCGTAGTTCACCGGTCTAAATAAGAGGACAGGTTCAATCGTTTGTAAAAATTAGCGAAGTATTTTTCATTAGTTTCAAAAACCAACGCCTCAACCCCATCCGTTGTGGGTCTAAATAAGAGGACAGGTTCAATCGTTCGTTAAAGTTAGCGAGGTATTTTTCATTACTTTCAAAAACCAACGCCTCGCCCCGTCCGTTGTGACGTCATGTTTACCTCTCTTGTGTGTGATGCCGATCAACTCGCATATTAAAATTAATAATATAATAAAATTATAAAGGTACGGAGTAAACTATGATAGAATGAAATTTATTTTAAAAAACATTATTTTTCTATCGTCAACTCGCCAGAATAATTGAATTTTGCGATGCACACGTTCCCCCTCCCCGTTTTTTTCTGTTCAAATAGGGTTTGAGCTACACTCGGCGTACTATTACTACAATTAATGTGGTAATCAAATGCCTTTGACTAGCAGGAAAACTGTCATTAAAAGACCGAACTCGAGTTTGTGGGCCGATTAATCACCCGGTATCTTTGCTACGTCTTTCAAATACCTCTCGTAATATAGGTACATGTACTTCACTAAGCGGCGTGCGCCAATACGTTTTTTGAATGCCTGAAATGGACTATAAACCAGTGATCAGAAAATGCCGATAGGTAGGTCACGGGGTCATATGCTGTTATAGCTTTCTTTGTCTTTATAAGAAACAGACTATAAATATAAATAGAAACAGCCTCGGCCTTGACCGTTGTTGACATCAAACACGCACTGTCAGTAACTAGTACTATTAGTTGTGAACTTCAGTGAAGCAAGGCTATAACGCGTCATATACGCACGCTTACAGCTTGGAGACTGAAGGTTTGATTAGTTTGAATGCCAACCTAGGCTACTTGTCAGCTGGATCGTGGTATCGATTTTACTCACCGTGACAAAGCGAGAGGGAGAGGCGCGAGGCGCGTTACGGCTTGTGTTGTTTTTTTTCACTACGTTACCGCTAGTTTTTTTTGTTTGTTTTTTTGTTGTTGTTGTTTTCTTTTCGGTTACACGGTCCTGCGGTCCTGAATAAAGATGACCGATCCTGATCTGAGGACCGGTTAACCGACTAACCGGTTAACCTTTAACAAGCTTACTATATAGGTTGTTATAAATCAAAACTAGCAGCAGTACAAACCTGTAGAAGTGCGTAAATGTGGTAGTCTTCCTGTGCCATTGATTTCACCCTTCGACAGTAATAAACATGATTATTATGCAGAGAGACAAAGCCAGTGGATCGTTTCAGGATACTTGAAGGTATTTCTCCTTTTGGTGTTAACCAAGCATCCTTTTCAATACTGTAAAAGAGAGCCGAACGCAATAAAAGTGTCTTCATGACACAGGCTTTTAAAGCTGAAATTTGGTCTTCTTGACTAAGCCTCTTAAAGTCTACCAAATGTTTAACAAACATTATCAGCTTCCGAACACAAACTTCAGAATGGTTTACAAGGTCGGCAGGTTTAGTGTATTTTTTCTCTTCTGAATAAGGTCCCATTTCTGGCATAGCAGCCAGTGTGTCTTGATAAGCTTGTGTGATGTCTGAGAGAACAGCCGACTCATCCCTGGTTAAAGTGTAGTACATGGTACTATCTGTTGGTAGCAAATGCTTAGGCACATGTTTAAAGATGATATCAGATGTGTTGCCATGAGCTTTGCCAAATGGAGTTGGCGGTCGTTCAATCTCTGTGACAACATCTCCACTAGGGAGGCACATCATTGAATCACAGGGATCTATCTCGGTCTTAATTTGCAACAGTAAAGATGATGTGGTATTTGAAGGTTCTCGTTTGGCTCTATTAGCCATAACTTTACTCATTCGTTTCTTTCTTTCTGTGTCATCTACAAAAACAATAGATATGAACATGAAATATAATCTCGTCATCACAAAAAAAAAAAAGAAAAATAAAAGAAATTTGTTAACGGAAATATATGTATATATTTTTTTAAAGTTCATATTTTAAAATGAATATTTTGTTTAAAATATGAGTTTACATTATTATTATTACTCTTTCTAAAGGAAAATTAAAAATTAAGTTTCAAGAGTATTCATTATTTTAAACTCTTTCAGCCAGAAAATTTATCAGAACCAAAAAGATTGAGGTCTATATATTATTAACCCTGGCCTTAATCAAAGAAAAACAATTATTATAGAAATTTAAATATAAAAGTATTTTTATATAAAAGTTGCTTATACGTCAGCATCATCCTGTGTGTGTGGCCACACCTGATAAAAATTGAATTGAAAGTAAAATTAATAATGCAAATTTTGATGTCTAGACTAACAGATCCTCCTTTTTGCTATAATAATTCACACTGTGACATCAATGGCCTTTGTTATTAAATGTGCAGACAAGTTGAGAGGGTATTTCGCTCATATTCTAAACGAAAACATTCATGAAACAAAAAAGCAGTAGTGCAGTCTAATTCTGTATGACATCTTAATGGCTGAGCTTAAGTAAATCCCTACAGATGTCATAATGACATCCAATGTCAAAATAAGTCCCGACAAATGTCATAATGATATCCTATGTCAAAATAAGTCCCAACAGATGTCATAATGATATCTTATGTCAAAATAAGTCCCAACAAATGTCATAATAAGATCCTATGTCAAAATAAGTCCCAACAGATGTCACAATGAGATCCTATGTCAAAATAAGTCCCAACAAATGTCATAATGAGATCCTATGTCAAAATAAGTCCCAACAGATGTCATAATGATATCTTATGTCAAAATAAGTCCCAACAGATGTCATAATGAAATCCTATGTCAAAATAAGTCCCAACAAATGTCATAATGAGATCCTATGTCAAAATAAGTCCCAACAAATGTCATAATGAGATCCTATGTCAAAATAAGTCCCAATAAATGTCATAATGAGATCCTATGTCAAAATAAGTCCCAACAAATGTCATAATGAGATCCTATGTCAAAAAAGTCCCAACAAATGTCATAATGAGATCCTATGTCAAAATAAGTCCAAACAAATGTCATAATGAGATCCTATGTCAAAATAAGTCCCAACAAATGTCATAATGAGATCTAACAGCATCATAATGATATCCAATGTCAAAATAAGTTTAACAGATGTCATGAGATCCTATGTCAAAATAAGTCCCAACAAATGTCATAATGAGATCCTATGTCAAAATAAGTCCCAATAAATGTCATAATGAGATCCTATGTCAAAATAAGTCCCAATAAATGTCATAATGAGATCCTATGTCAAAATAAGGCCCAATAAATGTCATAATGAGATCCTATGTCAAAATAAGTCCCAACAAATGTCATAATGAGATCTAACAGCATCATAATGATATCCAATGTCAAAATAAGTTTAACAGATGTCATGAGATACTAAGTCAAAATAAGTTTAACAGATGTCATAAAAGATTCAACAGCTTCATAATGATATTCTATGTCAAAATAAGTTCCAACTATTGTCTAAATGAGATCCTATGTTTCAATTGATTCCAACTAATTCATGAGACCCTAATAACAAAAATGTGAAAACATATTTTGCATGTGCTTTATCTTTTGGTATATTTCAAGAATTTTAAAATCACTTCTGGATTTACTTGGAAGTCACACAAAAAACAAAACGAAAAAAATGGCTATAAAATAACATCTTAAAATTTCAAAGGAAGTTGATATGTAAATGATGAGATGAGAAAAATTGCATGACACAATCTGATTAGCCCGCACAAAACTTAGCTACTTAATATTGAGGTTTGCATTTTGGCCAATAGAGCTACTTAATATTGAGGTTTGCATTATGGCCAATAGAGCTACCTAATATTGAGGTTTGCATTATGGCCAATAGATGTGCTATTTATTTGTTGTTTGGCACTCTTCATCTGACCCCCTTTTTCAGAGTGTTAAAATGGCATCACAAATATTATCAAAGCCATTCAAAAACAAAAAATATTACCTAAAATCATTTCTCTATTCATTCCTATACTGTAGCATTTTTTAATTCGACATGCTGGACAAAAACGTCGAGTTCGAATGTCAACAACGCACTTGTTTTCAAAAAGGCACACCATTGTCTGTTGAAAAAAAGAATGATTTTATAATTAGGGGTCTACTAAAAATATTGGCCAGCTGATATATCGGCAACAATATCAGGATATCAACAATATCGCTATTGTGTAAAGGTCCCGATATTTACGTCATTAATATTTCTTAATAAGTGACATTTTGACCTAAAAAATTCAGACAATAAAATATCATTTAGATTTATACACATCTCAATAAATAAATATATTGATCCTGATACCAGTATTTGAGAACCAAAAAAGTCCTAGTATTAATATGAACAGCCACGATACAGCGTGCCATGATATTATTTAGGTATCGGCCGATTTTCATATACTCAGAAATACTGTGTAATTATTACTGTAATATATACTGTATACATTCATATACTGTAATTGCTCAAATAGCAAAGATGCACGCAGAATCGCAGATGTCTAAAACATTTCGTTTTGTATGGAATAACAAAATGTACCATGTGCAGACTTGTTGTCATTGGCAACCATTCATCCTTTAAAGTCATTATGACTCTATTTGCTTTGTTCTCATTTTAATTCATAAAAGGCCATGTACAAAAGCCTTTCAACTATTGATTAGAATTAATTATGAGTCAAAGATGAAGGTCCAAAAGGAGTTCCAAATTTTATTTGTTCATTTCTATAGAAGAGTTTTATGAAGTTCAGATGTATGAACTGGAACTTGTAAAAACATCTGAAACTTTGTTTAAAGATTAAATTTACTGTTCATACAGAGTTAAATGTGTTATTGAAATAATAATTTAATTTAAAGCATTGATCCTGAAAATGAAATCATTATTAAAACGAGAGAAAAATGCGTGACGTGAACAGTGGAATTGAGGTCACAAGATATGGAGGTAATGCATAGGGGATCTGGAAAAATTTAACGACACTTAAAATATTCATAACTTTAAAACTACAAATCCTAAAAATATAATGTTGGCCATTCATAAAATGTAATGTATCACAATTTTAACAAATTCATACTGCTCCAAGTACTCGGTATAAGCAAACACAGCTGCAGCTACTTGTCTCAGGACTCGGCAAAAAAATCATACTCGGTACACCGCTAATACTAATAGTGTTTGAGTTGAAGTAGTTTGACAAAATAATCTAAGTCTATATTTAAGGTTGCTTTTGTTATCTATATATATATATATATATANAAAAATGAAAGTATGTCTGTGTATGTGTGTGTGCATGTCCTTTATAGCCGACTAAACCATTCTCCAGATTGTCATGAAACTTTTGGAGACAGTTGAGTTTGCTCCCGGGATGATAACTTATAACTTTTTTTTTCTAAATGTAACACTCATAATGTCATATTTTGCTTATATGAGCTATATAAAAATTAGGTTAAGCTTTAGCTACTGTGTAAATTGATTGATCCTAACCTAACTTTGTATATACAAACTTGACACCCAATATTAAAATACAATAGTGCACTACACAACCTAATGACAATTCCTTCTGGGCTCGGGGCCCAAAATGCCTTTTTTCTCAAATGCTTAAGATTTTATTCCCCATTCAAATATTAAAGATCTTGAAAAATAAATGTTAAATGTATGCATTATTATCCATATTGAAATGAACAGGTTTTTGAATTTTATATCTTGCTCTGAATGGACCCTGAATGTCGTATTTTGCTTATATCAGCTATATAAAAATTAGTTTATGCGTTAGCTACTGAGTAAATGAATAAATCTTGTATACAAAAACTTGGTAGCCCATGTTAAAATACTTAAGAGGACTGAACTTCTAATATCAATTTCTTTTGGGCTGGAGGCCCAAATGTATTTTTCATGTATGTTTAACATTTTTTTCCCCATTCAATTTTTAACTATCTTGTGAAATACAACCATAATGAAACCGAATTAAAATGAACAGGTTTTTAAAATTAACATCTTGCATTGAATGGGCCAGGGGGTCCCTTTGTTTCATTTTCCCCCTATATTAGCTATATAAAAATTATTTTAAGTGTTAGATGTGAAACTTAGTATATAAAAACTTAAGAGCCTATATTAAATTACTATAGGGCACTGAACTCCTAATGCCCATTCCCTCAAAGCTTAGGGCCCCAAATGTCTTTTTTTTTCCTCTTTCAATTTTACATGATATTGAGAAATAAAGCTTAAATACCATGGCAATAAAAAAAATAAAATTATCACTCATTTTGGAGCTGAGGCCCTTAATAGCGTTTCCGCTTTTGTAAACTTTTTAATTATTAATTTATTTATCCGTTTGCTATGAAACTTGGATATTTTTTTTTGCACACCTCCGCGAAGGTTTCTGGCATAATGGATTTTAAAATAAACCACTCATTTGTTTCTTTAAATTTATTCATTTTTACTGAGAGTGGTGAAACAAACGACTGGTCTGTTACTTGTTAACAAAACAATGTTTTGATATGTTATTTTATCCTGATTATCACGGTATATAGTCGTGTAAGCCAAAATTGTTGTTATAAACTATGGTAAGTAAGGTATTTTTACAAAGCTTATATAATAGAATTGAAAAATAGTTGCCAGCCCCAAAAGGAGTGTAATTTAATATGAGTAATAAAGGTGTAGTTTCCCAATTTTGGTCTCTCACCATCATCCAGTAACCAATGCTTAAAATATTTGTATAGCTTTTATAAGAAAAAAACAACAGCATGATGTAAATTTCCAAACCCCTCCAGATTTTAATCTGAATCATGATTGATATATGTACTAATCTTTGTCAAAATCATGTGAAATGGAACGCCAAATAAAGGGATGAACGTTTAGGAATAAAAGAATTTGGGTTCCTGGCCCCGAAAGGAGTTGATATTAGAAATTTAATCGCTCAAAGTATTTTAAATATGGGCTATGAAGACTTTAAGTACAGTGTTTTGTATGGATCAATCATTCCACTAGGTAGCCTATATGAAATTTTTTCTCTCCTTTAAATCAGGTATATTTTTAAACTTTAAATGGTCCCCAAACAATGATGTATTGTTTAAAACCTCTTGAGATTTCAATCTGGACAATGATGGATGTTTGAGCCAAGTTTGATCAAGATCTTTTACATTTCTTATTCCCTATGAGATTGATGAAACATACTGTTAACAACTAGTGAAGTCTGAACAGATTTAGCAGTAACCATACAAACTTTTTTTACAATAACCATTGCATGCCCAAGCCAAAATGTCATGTTAACCCATTCAAAATTTTTTAAAGGTGTAATTAGAAGAAAAAATAATTGGTTTGCATTTTATAAGGTAAATATTATATTAATTACCTTGTCTTTCAGAGCATTTCTCCTGAAAAATGCTTTGCATGACTCGCATGTTATAGCATTGAAATTATAACCCAAAGCTTTATCTCCACATACACCACACATTTTGTCATCTTTTATTTTCATCTTTCTTCTTGGATATGTAGTTAAATCATCAGAATCAGTGGCTGATGTACTTGGCTTTTCCCCAGGTTCAAAATGACTTGTACTTGAAGAAGCAAACATTTCATCCTCAGACACAAGGCCAGAAGATGCCTAAAGTAAATTTAAAATATAAATGTGCTTTATTTGTAATAATAATAATAAAAAGTTATTTTAAAACATAAATGCAGCCATTCTTTAATTTCTATCAGTATAAGTGATCACATGACTACCAACCTCCAGTATGTGAATAAATCCATTGTCATACATTAAATATAATACAGAAACAAGCAAAAAAGAAAGACAAACATCATGACCCAAAGCACACATTCTCCTCCTAAAATCCATATCGAAAATGAAAGCTTGGAGCTTGTGGGAAGCTCCACCAACATGGGGTCCAAGGTCTTCAATTCACTCTCCATCGAGCTAAATAATAAGTAAAATTGGCAAGGCAGCTGCCACAATGGCTGAACTTAATAAACCCATCTGGCAAAACCCCAAGCTAACAGAGAAAACCAAACTGTGAGTCTATCAAGCCTGTGTCATCAGTAAGCTGCTATGTGGGAGCAAGACATGGACCACCTATACATCCCATGAACACAAGCTTAATAGCTTCCCTTTGAGGTGCTTGTGTCGCATTCTTGGGATTAAATGGCAGGACAAAGTGCCAAACAGTGAAATTTTGATGCATGCCATTACCCAAAACATGTTCTCAATCCCTAGTGAAAGACACCTGAGATGGCTAGGACATGCAAAAAGAATGAGGCCTGGCTGCATCCCCATAGACCTGCTGTATCGGGAAAGAGTAAGACAGGTCGCCCACGTCTACGATTTAAAGATGTCTGCCAAAGGGACATGAAAGCCAATGGAAAAGACGTAAACATTTTTAGGGTTAGCCTGACAGGACGTAACAAAACAGCTAACGTTTCGGTAAAGAGCCTTCCTCAACAAACAAACAATACACAAATAAAACGAATATAAAAATAAAAAACTTATTCTTATATTTGTTTATAACCCAGATGTTTCCGTAAGTAACTGAGCATTTTTATCTGATAAAAACATTTTTATGTGATATAAACACACAAAATAATTTGGGAAAGGGATTTGGAGGGTTGCCAAAATTTCATTTTGTATCTTACTTTACTGTGATAACCAGGCAAGCAGAGTGCTAGATAAACAAAATGGATGTATCCTACTCTGATTAAGTTGCTTTTGAGGGCCGAAAAAAAGCCCTAGAAATGAGTAAGAATTACAAATTAGCACTGTATTAGTACATCATGGATGCACCCCCACTCAAAGCACTGGTATCTTTTTGACTATGTCATCGTTAGAAAGAGGGACAGACAGGATTTAAGAGCGACAAGTCCATGTGCGGTGCTGAATGCTGGACAGACAACCGCCTCATCCTCTCCAAGCTCAACATTCTTATTCAGCCTAAACAGCGCCCACAAGGTGAGAAGACCACTAGAAACAAGCAGTCATCCGTGAATGCTCTAGAGGAGGCAGATTAGGCATCGCTTAGAGCTGATTTACACCACAGCTACAGAGACCCGGGGGCCCCAGACCAGAAAAATAAGGACTGGTTTGATGAGAATTGCTAAGTCATCAAGCAGTTACTGGATGAGAAACACCACCTCCACCAAGCTTACCTCAATAACCCCAAGTTCACTTCAAGGAGAGAAGCACTCAACAACATATGTAGAACTGTACAGCAGAAACTCCGTCAGATGCAGGACGATTGGCTCAGCAAAAAAGCTGATGAGATCCAAAGCTATGCAGACAGGCGCGACTATAAGAACTTCTAAGAAGCCTTGAAAGAAGTGTATTGCCCCACGTCCTCAGGCTCAAATCCACTTCTCAGCGAAGACGGCAACACTCATCTTGGTCAAAGGGAAGATATTGGTGAGGTGGGCTGAATATTTCAACAACATCCTTGATCGCCCCTCTGCAATCAATGACGAAGCCATCAATCCTCTCCCCCAACAAAGTACTGGATGACCCCCCCCAGCCTTGCTTGAGACCCAGAAAGCAATTGGTCTTCTTTCCAAAGGCAAAGCACCTGGTTCAGATGCCATCCTAGCTGAGCCATACAAGGAAGGGGGGGGGGGGGATCAGCCCTAATTGAAAGGCTCCACCAACTATTTCTCTTGATATGGGAGCAAGAGAGGATCCTGCAGGATTTCAAAGGTGTGCCTATTGTATATCTTTATAAAGGAAAGAGAAATAGACTGGCTTGTGACAACCACAGAGGCATATCCCTGCTTTCTATTGCAGGAAAGATCCTTGCCAGAATCCTGATCAACCACCTCACAGGCCATCTTGACCAATGACTCCTGCCTGAAAGCCAGAGTGGTTTCTGTAGAGAGTGAGGAACCAGCGACATGACGTTTGCTGCCAGGCGGCTGCAAGACAAATGTCAGGAGCAGAACTCTGAACTTTTCTCCACCTATGTTGACCTAAGAATTTCGACACAGTTAGCAGAGAGGGTCCGTGGAAGTGGAAGATCATGGCCAAGTATGGCTGCCCAAGCAAATTCATTGCCTTGGTGAAACAATTCCACGTAGGCATGCACGCCGGAGTCCAGGACAAAGGGGAGTCATCTGACCCTTTCCCAGTCACAAACGGTGTCAAGCAGGTATGTGTCCTGGCACCAACGCTGTTTAGCATCATAATTTCTGCCATGCTGACAGAGGCCTTCAGAAACAACGATGTTGGTGTCAAACTGAGGCACTGTACAAATAGCAAACTGTTCAACCTTCGGAGATGTCAGGCAAAAATCAAGGTCAGAGTCAGGACAGTCACAATCAGGGACCTGCTATTTGCTGATGATTGTGCCCTCAATGCTGCCTCAGAGGATGACATGAAACGCAGTGTTAACCTGTTCTCCAGTGTCACAGGATGGCCTCTTCTGATACGATTATATGTCACGGCCGAGGTCCCCATTTTCTCACTTTCTCGTGATTGACCTAATTTGAGTTTCTTTGTGGGATTGTCTAACAGTATCTTCTTTCACACAACAATTCAATTCATTAATAGAATCCAGAAAAAGTGTTCTTTAATAATGCAATAACGAATATGTACACTTATTTTACAATATGCGACAATGTTCCTTTTCCTTCCACTAGCTTCATCTCTGTCTCTCAACTTCTTATTTTCTAACTCTGCAGCTCCAAAATTTGCGTGCACTTTTTCACCCTTCCAACTCACTCGCTCAAGTCTTGTGTTGTCTCTCTTTTCTCATGAACACTGACTGCCAATTAGCCTTCATTCGACCCTGACACACCACCGCATTCCTTTCATCTCACATGACTCACGTGACATCCAGCGCCTGCTCTAACTTTGGCCTGACAATTAACACAAAGAAGACTGAAGTCCTTTATCAACCTGCGCCTGGAAAGCCTTATGTTGAGCCCAACATCACTGTCAACAGCCAGAAACTCAACGCAGGGAAACGCTTCACATACCTAGGCAGCACACTGTCTCAAAATGTCACCATCGATGACAAAGTGAATGTCAGAATTGCCGGGGCCAGCTCCACTTTTGGCAGGTTGTACCCGAATGTCTGGTAAAGGAGAGGCATTACTATCCAGACCAAAGGGAAAGTATATAAGGCAGTGGTGCTCCCTACACTGCTTTATGCATGCAAAACATGGACCGTGTATCAACGTCATGCTTAAAAGCTCAACCACTTTCACACAACAAGCCTCAGGAAGATCCTTTACATAAAGTGGTAGGACAAAATTCCAGACACAGTGGTACTAACCAAAGCTGGCCTCCCCAGAATCTTCACCATCCTGATGCAGTCACAGCTTCGCTAAGCAGGGCACCTAGCCCGAATGCTAAATGAAAGACTACTAAAAAGACTCTTCTATGACGAGCTCCAGCATGGCCATTGGTCCCATGGTGGGCAAAAGAAACGCTTCAAAGACACCTTGAAAGCCTCGCTGAAAGCTTTTTCCATCAACCCAGACACATGGAAAAGAGCTGCAATGGACTGGTTCACCTGGCGCCAATCCATCCACAAAGGTGCCAGGACCTGCGAGGCAAACAGGATCAACGCCGCAGAAAAGAAGAGGCAAGCCTGAAAGGCCCGTGCTGCCAACCCACTCGTCCCATGTCCTTTCTGCCAGGATCAGTCTCGTCAGCCACCTGCGCACACATAGACAAAACCAGTCCCAGCAACCCTCGGATGACTAGAGTGGTCCTCAACGACTTAACGGACTAACAAACAACAACAAGTAGGCACTTGGGTGAAAAATTCTAATTAATTTTAAAAATATGAAAGTAATACCGCTTTATAGAGCCTTTTAAATGATAAACAAAAACATAAACATCAACTTTGTAGCTCAAGTGGTTCAAAATATATTTTTAAAAATTCTAAGCCCTCATAATCGCTTTTCTCACTATGGAATTTTCCTCCACATTTTGTACCCTTTTTTGGGCCATTTTTATAATGCTCATAACTTTAGTTTTTAATGTGATAAAAATATAATTTGTAGGAGATAAATTTAGATATAATATTAAGTCAATGAATTTAATTTTTGATTTTGTTATTGTTAATTAAGTTTTTTTTAAATTTAATTTTCATATATTTTCCTTATAAAACAGCTGATTTTAAAGTTTACACTTTAAAAAATATTTTTTCCTTTAATATGTAGCATTTCTTTGGCTTTTTAATTTATCATAATTAAGCAAATTTTTTAACAAATGTATTTAATATTTTTTAGTGGCATTGGGTCAAAAAAGAATATTTAAGCTAATAATACAAAGACTAATTTATTTGATAAATGGCTATCATATTTTTTAATTTACCCATTTCTTTAGAGGCAATAATATTCCATCTCAAAATTATTCTTAAATAAAGAAAATCATATTTTGAACCATTAATAAGTTTATAACAGCTACGATTTGTTACTCCACTATGCCTATATTGAGACTTCTTACTTTACTTTTAAAAAATTGTAAAACATAAATGTTTTTTTGAAATAGACACCAGGTAAGTATCAATTATTCAAAATATATTTACACACATGTTCTTATAATTTTAGTAATATCTTGTGTAATTAATGGATTAAATTAATGTAGGCACTTCAATACTCGTTCACGCATCTTTCTGCGCATGTCGTAAAATACCGGAATTTTTTTCCAGAGAAATTTTGATTAGCTCTTCAGTGATCTCCGAATTATGCGTTTTACGTCACAGTAATCGAAAAACAATGGAATTTTGTCATCGAGTATGTTCAATAATAGTCTTCCGGTGACGCTTTCACTTTTCAAGCTACGAGATATTTCCTGGATAATTTTCTGTGATCTTTCGAACGTCGGTATGCCACTAATGTCTTAATAATTTCATATTTAGTTAAAATACAATGCTCGGACTAAAACATACCTAATTAACACATTAATTCTGTTTGGAAAATCATTGTTTTCAACACTGTAGCCTTCCACCTTAAGTGGTAGACCTTCACTAAGTTTACCGAACATCAGCACCGTATAAAAACAAAATGGCCGATTTTTTTCTTGTTCACCGGCGGGATAGTTTTTCTAATTAAGACTACTAATAACAATAGTTTATATTTGCAATCTTTGAACATCTGAACAAAAACGAATAAAATAGTGACATTTTTATTAAAATCAAGTAGAATTGATTTAAATTCTTGAGATAATTCCATAATAATCTAAGATGGATGAAAATATCTATGAAATCAAAATGAATAAAACTAGAAATATAAATAATAATAATATTCATTTTTTATCATTTCGTTTTATGTTTTAAAATTATATATCATAAACGATTTACACATATTATGTACATGTATTTAATTATATATTAATGTATTACAATAGCCTTTACTATAGACATGTTTCAATAATGTCTACTGCCACTGCCAAGAATTTAAAAAAAAATTATAATAAAATTGTAATGATAAACAATCAATCGGCATCCTTCCGTCTCGCGAGACGATGGTGCATCACCGTTGGGTTGGGTTGCATTTTCTCGAGTGGCTGTGCAGTCCTATCCTTGAGTGACAGTCTTTGCCACAGTTTTTACACACGAGTTCTGTGCTTCCAAATGTTTTGGCCTTTCTCCTAGCTCTTCTGTCTGCAGCCTCCTCCATTCTTCGCTCCTCGGCTATTATGACGCCCTCTTTGACAACTGTGCGCCACGTAGATCGGTCTTCTGCCTTACACTCCCAGTCACTTGTATGTATTTTGGCTGCTTTCATGTCTCTTTGACAGACATCTTTAAATCGCAAGCGTGGGCGACCTGTTTTCCTCTTTCCTGAAGCAAGTTCACCATATAGGAGGTCCTTCGGGATGCGGCCGGGGCTCATTCTTTTGACATGTCCTAGCCACCTCAGGCGTCTTTCACTAAGAATTGAGAACATGCTTTGGGTATTGGCACGCGTTAGGACCTCACTATTAGGCACCTTTTCTTGCCATTTAATGCCAAGAATGCGGCGCAAGCATCTCAAATGGAAGCTGTTAAGCTTACGCTCTTGTGATGTATAAGTGGTCCATGTCTCGCTCCCATATAGTAATGTACTGATGACACAGGCTCGATAGACGCACAGTTTGGTTTTCTCCGTTAGCTTGGTGTTTTGCCAGACCCGCTTATTTAGTTTAGCCATTGTTGCGGCTGCCTTGCCAATTCTGCTGTTTATTTCTTCTTCAATGGACAGTGTATTGGAGACCTTGGATCCCAAGTAGGTGAAGCTGTCCACAACCTCCAAGTTTTCATTATCGATATTTATGGTAGGAGGAGGTTGAGTGTCTTGGGCCATTATGTTTGTCTTTTTCAAGCTGATTTGCAGACCAAATTCTTTGCAGGCATTGGAGAAGCTTGACACGAGTTTTTGCAAATCAGATTCTGTATGTGCTGTTAGTGCCGCATCATCCGCAAATAGTAGCTCTCGAATTAGGACATCCGTCGTTTTGGTCTTGGCTCGGAGGCGGGCAGTGTTGAAAAGTCCTCCATCAGCTCTGGTATGTAACCAGATTCCCTCACTGCTATCCTTGAATGCGTATCGAAGAAGTACAGAGAAGAATATTGCGAAGAGTGTTGGTGCGAGTACACATCCTTGTTTAACTCCGCTGCTGACAGGGAAGGCCTCTGACTTAGCTCCATCGAATTGCACTGTGCCAAGCATATTTTCATGGAACTGTCTGATGATGGCAAGTAGGTGAGGGGGACAGCCAATTTTTGCCAGTATTTGGAATAGCCCGTTGCGACTGACTAAGTCGAAGGCTTTTGTAAGGTCCACAAATGCAATGTATAGTGGCATCTGCTGCTCTCTGCATTTTTCCTG
>MUZC01001002.1:114528-127469 GCA_002072015.1 Radix auricularia | reverse complement strand
TTTAGTGATTGATTAAAAGTTTCGTGTTTAACAATCCTTTTTTCTGCTCTAGTTACACTTTTTTAGTGTTCATTAAGGGCGTCTTGAGGGGGGCGCCATTTTAGACCGAACAGGTGCGCGGGGGGGGGGCGACCCGCCCCCCTGCCCTATAGCTAAATCCGCCACTGTTTTACATGCCAAACGATGTATTATAATTTCATATTCTTTAGTAATACTAATGTCTTTTTTTCTTCTTTTTTTTCATTAATCTAAAAAATAGCTGTTTTATATTGCAGGAAGCAAGATGTTAAAACTATTCCAGTCCAGTAACAGACAAGTTTTCTTTAACTTTAAGACCGTCAAATCCATCGCAGCAACTGATGTAGATCAAGCAAGATTTATATCGTGCATTTAGTATTGTATCAAAATTTCCTATTCAAGTTATACTTGCTCTTCTCAAAATTCTCTGGCTATTAAAAGGTAAAATTTTATTTTTAAACATTGTGCGTAAGAATGTTAATGTTACCAACACATTAACTAAATTGATAAATAAATAAATAGTTTTCTATGTTTTCAGCTGTTGCATTTACTTTCAATGTCATTCTGTTTTTGTTTTTTTTAAATTAATTTGTAAAAATATGAGTTTTATATTGCAGGAAACATGTTAAAAACTATTCCAGTGAAGTAACAGACAAGTCTTCTTTATCTTTAAGACCTTCTGTTCAATCAAAGAAACCGATGTCTGTCAAACAAGATATCTCTAGTATATTTTGGTATTATGTCCCCTTCCTCTGTTCCTGAGTAACAAAATTTCCTATTCAAGTTCAAGTCATATTTGCACTTGAACAAAATGCTTTGGCTATTAAAAGGTAAAATATCATTTTATTTTCTAAAATTGTTCATAAATATTGTAACATTAATAACACATTAACCTGATGGAATATTAAATTAGTAATTTTTTTATGTCTTCAGTTATTGCATTTATTTTTAATGTCATTTTTTTTTTTTTTTGTATTAACAAACAAAAAGCAGTTTTATATTGCAGGAAATTTGATGTTGAAAACAATTCCAGTCAAATAACAGACAAGTCTTCTTTAACTTGAATTTAAAGACCTTCAAGTCCATCAGAGCAACTGATGTATATCAAGCAAGAAATATATAATGTATTTTAGTATTATGTCCCCTTCTACTTATCCAGAGTATCAAAATTTCCTATTCAAGTTATATTTGCACTTAACAAAATTCTCTGGCTACTAGAAGGTAAAATTTTCTTTTTCTTTGTAAGAATTATTCATAAACATTTTAATTTTACTTAGACATTAACCAAATTAATAAATAAATAGTTTTCTATATCTTCAGCTATTGCATTTATTTTCAATGTCATTTAAAAAAAATTAATCTAAAAAATAGCAGTTTTATATTGCAGGAAACAGCATGTTAAAAACAATTCCAGTAAAGTAACAGACAAGTCATCTTTATTTTAAGACCTTCAAGTCCATCAAAGCATCTGAGGTATATCAAGCAAGATATATATAATGTATTTTAGTATGATGTCCCCTTCCACTGATCCTGTGCATCAAAATTTCCTATTCAAGTTATATTTGCACTTGAACAAAATGCTCTGGCTAGTAATCACCCAAAAAATCCAGCCAAGTGACAAACAAGTCTTTCAAGAAACCATGGTATTTTGACTGTATCTTTAATTAGGAAGATTGATATTGTATTGCCTTTTCTTAAGTTGTTTCAAATGTTTGTAAAGCATGATGATACCAACCAAAGGCTGTTGTTCAGCGCTATCTAATAATGAAAATGTTATTATTCAAATGTTGGGTAAAATTTAATATTTGTGTTAATTCGTTAAACACCTCTTTTTCCATCTTTTAATTTAAGTGTGGATGGCGGCTGGTCTTAAGATGAATAACATTTAGGCCGTCTACATAAAGATATCACTAACTGAACAACAATCAATAAATCTAATACTAACAACCAAAAATTTAATTTAATTTTCCATAGATAAACTATACACAAACATTTATAATAACTTTCAGTTGAAATATTATGAAATATATTAAATAAATATTTTGAAACCATTGAGGTAGATGTGTGTAGATGTCACACTCATTTTTCAGCAAGTATGAATTGCACCACAAATAAAAAGTAATTGGGAATTACAGATTGTGAAATAATAAAGACAAATTTTGACAACTTCTAGTGCATATGGTAATATTATTTAACAAAAATTAATCACAAAACTAGAAAACACACATCAATCCTATAAATAACCCACATTTAATTAAAGTTCCAAAAAAGCAATTAAAAATTAAATAGCATTGAAAATAAAATTGTAATTGTAAAGTGATCAGATGCTATGCATCTATATGCAGTATATTTTTAATATCTTCATATAAAAAATAGAAAAGAGATTTTTTTATTGTAAATAAAACTATATTGAAGAGATTCATACCTGGAATACTATTGTGAGCGGTTTCATGTGATTTACACACACACAAAATTTCAAACCCACGTGTATTTTTATTTATCCTGTGGGTTGTAAAAATATATGCAGACGAATAAACATGACCTGGATGTATTGGTAACATAATTTAATTTACAACAAATACATATTGCTTTGTGACTAATTAAATTTAAATAATGGAATTTATTCTAAAATGTAACAAAAAAAGATATGACAGTTTGGTGCTTTAAACCAAGGGTCGACAACCTTTTGCTAATGAGTGGAAACATGAAGATTTTATGTCTGTCACACCACATGATTTGTTAATAAGATAACTAAAGAACAAAAAAATGAATATTTCATCTTTTTATATTTAATATCTAATAATGTATTCTAAAATTATAAATATTACAGAGTGCTACCTTCCTTTAAACAACAAATAATAAATACAATGATCAAAGGAATGTCTAGAAACTTTCTGTTATCACAATTCTGATTGGACTTGATATGTCTTAGTGATCAGCTTGTTTAATGTCTATGGCAAACATTTTCTGAAATAAATCCTTGTAAAATATTACTGTCACTGTAAAAGGCATTAAATTAAATTGATCTAAAGCTATGGACGGCTGGTCACACTTTAAAAAAAAAATTTACACACAATTTTCTACCATCACTTTTTACTTCCCCTACTACAAATTTGCCATGATTCTACTTCCTGAATATTTTGGGGCAAAGGCCGTTTATGTGTTTCAGGCATCAGTAACACGAAAACACCACCAATAATGGAGACAATACCAAACAAGATCATGGGGAGCTCTGGAATTGCTTTGGCCTGAAAAACAATCAGAATATTAATAAGATGATTCTTTTTTTATTATCCAAATAAATAGAAATGTTTATTTATTTTATCACTCATTAGAAATATATGGAAAAACAAGTAATAAAAACTTTAATGGGTATTTAAATGCAATTTCAATTTTTTATATTCAACGGAAATCATTCTACACTACAAAGCAATAATTCAGAAAGTAAACAAAACAATTGCTATCTACAAATTGCAGCTAAAAGAGATTTTTGAAAAATTCCTTCAACATTGTTCTAAATATTATTAGCTATTGTTAGGCATCTGTTTAGGTTGCCAAGAAATTGACAAAATACGGATATTTTTTTGTTTTTTGGGGATTTCCCAGGAAATCCAGTAAACTTTTCTCAGTATTTCTTTTGCCCCGTGAACATCCTTTGGACCTCCTTAACATATTTCCAAAAGACTCGAACCCTCTATCTGGTATGGTTTAGCATGATCAAGCTTGAACAGACTGGACAGACATTTCATATATATAAACGCAATTTTTCCCATAAGGAAAATGCATTAATAAATTATAGAAATTATAGCTTAAAAATCAAGATTTGTGTGCTGTTATTATCATATTTCTTTAGAGTTAGTGGATATATTTTTGTTCTATTGAATATTAAAACAGCACATTTAGTTTATCAAACATTAATTTTATATGGAGAATAAGGAATAAAATTAAATTTTTCAAACTCACAGAAAATACAATAAAAGGTGCAGCTATGCTACCAAAATTTTCAAAGCCTGAAGAAATCCCCATGGCATGATTTCTGTAATTTAATAAATGTTATCATGAGCTGACAAGATAAAGATTTGATCCATTACAAAATTATTAAGCTAAATGAGAGAAATATATTTTTAGTCTTATTATTGATTCTTTAATTTTTTTGACTGATTACTAACTATACAAAATAATCTTTTTAAAATTTAATATTATCAAATACAGTTAAAGGACATAAGAATTTTAATCAAAGCCAACCATATGATTTGCCTTAAATAACTTGGGTTATATATTTTTTTTTTACCTGACTGATGTTGGAAAAATTTCAGCCGAGTACAAATAAACCGTTGTGTATGCCCCAGTGATTGCAAATTTTCCCACCATTACAAAAGCTACTCTCAACCCACTCATGGCAGAAGCTGAAAATAAAAACAACAATGGCATCATTCAATAGCTAACAAATTACAAACATCAAAGCAGTTTCCCAAAAAGATAAGCAGCCAAACATCCTTAGCTGGAATGAAGTAAAGTATGATGAATAAACTGTTGTGTAAAAGGACCACTAATAAATGCTGTGCTTCATCTTGAACAATGATGTTTTATATACAGATATTTAGATTTACCAAAAAGAAGAGATGTGCAATGTTTTATACTATACTGCTACTAAAAATTAAAGCAGTAGCTAGGTCTAATAACTAATGTTAAAAATCACTTCCATTGCACTCACATGCTTCTTCTGATATCATCACAGCTGTTATGTTCATACATCCACAAATAAGGAGAAACAGACACAAGGGTATCTTGCGTCCAATACTGAAATTCAAAGTATAATAATTTTAAAAGCTTTAATGAACAAGCTGGTACACTAATGACATAGGCGGACGCAAGCCTATGTTTTAAAATAATCACTATTTCCTTCTCACTTATTCATATACTTAGTAAATGAAAGAGTAATATCATACCGCTCACACAGGACTACACAGAGAATGTATGCTGGTATTTCCACCGCCCCTAGAAGAAACAAATTAAAAAATTGGTTTCCATGCAAAACAGGTGTGCTCAAGGAAATTCCAAAGTAACTCAGACCATTCACAAAGCTGAAAGTTAAAAAAAAAGAGTCTAATTTATTCTTCAATGTAATGAACACTGATGAAAATTATTTAATTAATAAAATGTTAATTAAATTATTAAAACTTGTTCAAATTTTAAATGACTTAAATTTAGGGCATTACAAACTTTTTTGGGAAAGGGCCACAATAACAATATCCAGTTCTTAGCCTTAAAATATATTGTCACATCATACCTTGGATAAAGTTTATAATAGAAATGTAAATTTAACCTGTTTAATTTAAGGACAATGACAATACTTTACTTACAAGAGATAAAAAATTATAAGGGAATAGAACCGCATTCGGGGCGTCACACATAAAATAAAAACATTTGTGTCTTCACACATCTTCTTTGGAAGGCGCCTACATCGGGATGACTCATCTGAATCAGATGCATCATCCTTACTCTTCTGAAACTCTGTTTTTTGAAGCATTAGGTCATTTGCATGCATTTGATGAGCAGGATTTTTTACTTCATCAATGATGTCTGCACATGTACCATTGATAACTTGGGTCATATCATCATCAGGGGCTTCCAACAAAGTGATGGCTTCTCTGTGAGTCAATGTCCCAGACAGAAGAGGTTGTTCAATTACTGTATAGGATGTGTCAGGCTGATCAATGTATTGATGGTGTTGCAGGAACTGACTTCTGTACAGATCATCTGGTATCTCTATATTATTAAACCTTGAAATTCTTTCGATGACTGACTGGGCTTTCTTATATTTACCTTGAGATATCAACCACGGCAAAGATTCTGGTAGAAACCTGAAATATGAGGAATTTATAATGCTTTTTTTTTTATTCATGCATTTTTTGGTCTGCATTATGACATCAAGTTTTAAATAAAGAAGACAAATAAAATTAGTAAGTTATATTGAAACTTACCATACAAAAATTGCACATGGCAGATTTGGCAAAGAAAACACAAGCTGCAGATGTCTCCAATTCCTCACCATGTATCCAAAAAGAGCAGTAAACATAATGCCTATAGCCCAAAAAATCTGCAAGCCACAGCACGGTATGGATCTTTGTTTTGATGGAAACAGTTCTGTCATCATCACATAGGTACTGAGGGCAATACCCTGGGAATATAAAATAGGCATCTTGTGTCAGGTTTACAGTAGTGAACTCAAAAATAGCATTTAGATTTCACAAGAAAATTAACAAAGAATCAATCAGTTTATGCTGATATTAACCTGTGATAAATATAGATTATCATTAATAATTTGCTTAATTAAGATAAAGATTTTTTTAAAACGATCCCTTTATGACTAACATATTTTAATAAACACATAGTTTTTTTACCATATTGAAAAACCCAACAATGAATCTCAGAATTGTAAACACTGTGTAGTCTTGAGCCAAAGCCACACATGCACCAATAGCAGCTTGAAACAGCAAACATATCAGGACTAACAAGCGGCGACCAAACTTGTCTGACAAAGCTGAGATAAATAAAGCTCCACACATGGATCCTACCAAATAAAGTGTTGTTGACAGCTCTGAAAGGTAGGCCCTAACACATACCAAGTCCCACTGTGGATTAAAAAGTTGTTTTGAGTGAAACTGCTTTATTGTAGTGTGTATATACAATAAATGTATAATTAATGGTATTTGGGGTGTAGATAAGAACAAGTAAAACTTAAATTCCAAAATTGGGTTAGCCATACTTAATAAAAAATTAAATCTACACATTTTTACCAATGTTTTAAAATCACTTCCTTAATAAATTAAAATATAATATAGAATGATAACCAAAAGAGAAGCTATTATTTTCCTTAAAGAAATATTGATTTATACCTCAGTTATTATAGTCGACTCGAATTCCCCACTGTAGACCCATCTGTAAGTGCAAGGAAGAGTAATATTGGTTCCATTTTCAGTGGACACAACAACATCACATTCTTTCGATTGCGCTATAATTCCCTTTGATTTCAGTTTCATTGGAGACAAAGTAGTAGTAAGAGAATCATCAGTCACATTATTTAGAAGTAGCAATTTATTCTGGCTTAGAGCATTCCAGGTAACTATTTCCTTACTGGGATCACATCTGTGCTCAGCTCCTCCAGCTAAAAAAATAACACCAAAAACATTCCAGGCTCCTCTAGCATAAATTATTCCCAAGCAAATGAAAGCAATCACTTGAAATTTTAAATTTTTAGAAAGCTTGTATTGAATCTTGTCCACATCCATTATGAACAGTCAAAACTTGAAAATGTATTGCCAAGAGCATCTAATCATGCAAGAACACACCTTGATTTTGATTAAAAGAAAGTGAAACAAAAAGTCAGTGAAATTTTAAATTACATTGTGCATATTTAAAATATTTTCAGCAACTAAAAGAATAATAATATCACAAAGAACAATTATTTTAAATTTCAAATAGACTAATAACAACTTGAATGCTCTTAAAAATATCAGTTTCTCAATAGTCTTTTGTCTGGTAAGTTAGCTAAGAAATTCTAATAAATATCCCTCCATAGAAACAAGATTAGCTTTCTAAGTTTTAGTGATTACATATGTCATATATTAGCTTTAACTTTAATCTGGGCTTTGGGTTGTAAAGAAATTAAGTAAATAATACGAGTACTTGGGTTACAATTTCTTAATTTCGTTCTTTCATTTTGATGGCACATGAGGACATAACAAATTCATATATCGAGATATCTCTGTATTATGTTGACCATTATACAGAGATTTTTTCCAAATAATTCTTAGCGTTTTCACACAGATTTTTTGGCTGTTCACTTGACCTTTAATTAAAATTCTATACAGGTCAGTATACTTGTCGATTGTGATTTTGGGGGTGTCTATTGTTCCTCAACTACAAATACCAGGTAATACGGTAAGACAAAACCCCAACACTTGAAAGCTTCTTATATGAGATTTTAAAAATATTTATTGATCCTTAAGCTTCTGTGGTGTCACAGCAGTACCTTGGATTCTTGAACTTAAGTATCAGGTAGGGGTTCAAATTTCAATATAACATTTTCTTTTTAAAAAATCCTTTATATTAACTCGTGGCATCTGCTTGATTGTTTGCCGAAAAAACTTTAGATGGATTTTTAACCCACTTCCCTGTATGTTAGCGAGCTGAAATTTAGCAGGCAGACTGGTATCGAGGATAAAAATGATCAATCAAAATTTCAGATCCATCAAATGCAATGTACTTAAATTAATGAATTTTTAGATCAATTAATGTCTATGTAGGATGTTAACTTTTGTGCTAGTGTCGAGGTGCGTATTATATTGAACAACCTTTTTAATACTTTCCTGAAGGGGGTGCGGTTGATATTAATATTATATTGAATATTGACAATTTAAAATATATTCCCAATCTTAAAATGTAAATGCTAGTAATTGCTAGTCTGTCTCTCGGTGAGCACTATATTAAACATGTTTATATAACCCTTCTCCTGTTATTAAGTTGAGCTGAAATTTAGCAGACTATAGTAGTTGTTTTTTTAAAACTATAAATCCTTGATATATTAGATATTTTGGATTTTTGGGAGTGTCGGGCGATGCATATTAAATGAACATCTTTTAGTTTTGTCGCGCAAGTAATGGATTTATAGTCAAAAATTTTGTTTTTTTACTGGGTTTTTTTATTGTGTGTATCTTTCTTTCAATTTTTTTTCTATTATTTTCAATGATCTATAATTTATAATTATGAGTTTAGGGTAAGGGTTTAGTAATAGATTAAAGTAGATTATTGTCAGCCCGCCAAACATACTGCACATAGTTAATATAGTATATAAATATAAGGGAGTTTCAATATTTTTACAAGTTACAACTACTACTACCAAGTATTAATATTACAAGAACCAGCAAGCCATTCCGAAGTATATTTTTGGGCTGCAGAAATTAACTATTAATTTCTTGATTAATTGTTAAAAAATTTTAAGAATCAAATTCTTATTTAACGATTAATCAACCCATCACTAACAAATTATTGGAAGTCAAAATCTTTTTAAAAATACAACAAATAGCGCTTACAAATTTTCTGACTATTACACAAACATTTTGGTTCTAAACTATTGACTGATGGGAATGCTCAAAATGTTGAATGTTGATAAAATTTGCCTACCATGGCTCTAAAATTTAGCTTACTTATCCAAAAAGTGCATTAGGCTAATGGCAATAAATGAAATCTGAATCAGAGACAGAAAATGACGACAGCTCTTCTGATGAATTACTGATTACTGCATTAAAATATAGATGAAAGTTCCTGCATCTATTAACCCTGTACAATGGTGGAAGCTTCATAAACACAGATATCCGATAATGTCATTCCTTGCCAAGACTGTTTTGTGCATAATATTTTTCTCAGTTCCTTGTGAATGATTGTTCAGCTCAGCTGGTTATATTGTCTATTTAACCAAATAATGTCAACACACTTTAGACTTTTTGCATAGTTGGTTAAAAGATGACATTTAAAGTAGACATTCCAAAGTACGACTTATAACATCATAAATTTTAATTTTTGGCTTTTATCGAAATTAATTATTATTTTAAGAATTAAGCATTGCTGGTCTCAAGACATGCCCCACCCCTTCACTACCTTTGCTTGCCAACCATTAAGAGGGTCATTCGTCATGCTCATTTGCACATACTTGCTATGACTTTGGTGAATTATATATATTTTTATAGATGGCAATTATGGTTATGGAAGAGATGGATGACCAACTAAAACTTCAAGCAATCCTAGGAATCCCGGTCCCAAATTATTTTGAGTGTGATATCACACAGAAACATACCAGTAATTTTAAAAAAGTCGTTATTGACGCATTTTCTTAATCAGTGCATATTTTAGCCTATCATAAATTTTAAAAACATTGGAATGCATTTTAACTTATTCTGTGTTGCCGGGGACAAAAGTCATCAAAGACGCTTGGCTAGGCTATCACTTAAGCAGAATGTTATTTACATAAAAATGGAGTGTATGATTACTCAGTTGTGCACACTCATGAGTTTGTTTGTTCTGCACACAAAGACATTCCCACTGAAACTATCCAAGAACTGTGGTGTCTGTGGACTGTGGATTCAAGCGAAACGTAAATTGTGAGAGTGGTACAACTACAAGTCGTGCTATGTTTGCAAGCTATTTGTTGGCCTTTCAGTGGCGCAACTGTCACAAACATAACATTTTTGGTAGCTATTTGCAAATGCTGTGACTGTGTCACTGTGTGTGATAATTACGATGTCTAGTTTTTGCTGACTGGCTATCGGACAATAAATAAGACTAGTGCCATGTTCTATCAATAAATAAAATTAACATACTTTGATGTACTACTCTTATCGGGATTCTGAGGATTGCCAAACTTCAATCTCGTCAGTGGTCCGTGGTAATGATCTGTGCTGCGTTGGTTGTCTCTATGACTTTGGATGTCAACAGCCTTAACGACAGCCACAAATTTCATTGAATAATAGTGTAATCAGTTAATCAGTGCAACAACTGACAACTGGGTAACTCAAATTCAAATTTGGTGCGGGTACGTTTACCGGATTTAGTTGGATTAACTTAACTAGCTGGACTGTCACTTAACTCAAAATTTCAAGTTCCAATTCAAATTAATTAGCAATTAGTATTAGTGAATCACTAAATTAGCAATGGCAATTTTAATATTATTATTAATAATATTAATTATTAATATTAATAATTGTTAATAATAATATAATATAAATTAATATAATATATAATTATTATAATAATATATAATAATAATAATCATTTCAGTGTCAGTCAGTAGCGTTTCTTCACACAATCACTCACATATCAAATCCATAAAATAATGTTTTAATTAAACCCCCAAAATATCGTGAAGGTTAATTTAAATTGATTTTATATACAGAATACTAAAGTATACTTGAACTTGAAGTAAATGATGTAAGATTGAACCCATACACATTGACATTAGTAAACTTTTTTAACGTCATAGAGCATGAGCAGGGGATGTCACTCGCAAAGAAAATTATTGTATTTTAATTATTCAAAATTCAAACCAATGTAAATAAGCAAAACAGTATTCAGTTATTCGGTGTGCGTATACTCATGAATGATTTTTTCTTTCGCTGGTAATAATATTGATAAAACAGTAAGATGTACGCTCGCAAACTAGGATAATAAGTATTTTAGGATATATAAAATAAAGCTCGAACTCTCTTCTCTGCTTTGGTTTGTTTCACATCTTCTTGATGTTGTTTTTGCTATTTACATAAGATAAACAGGAAATTACGTAATACACCCAAAACAAAGCGGAAGCTGATTCACAGCCATCTGAAGTCATACTAAATAGTTATCAACCTGATCTTCATTTTAATTACAACCAAAGTAATTGGTAGGTACTTGGACAAAATTTTCAAATTAAAGTTATAGCTTTAAGATCTAGTTGGATTGGAAAGGGCTTGAAAAATGCAATTTATTGATACCAAAAATATAGTTTTATGTTATTTCTAAAGAAAGTTATGAATTTTTTAGTGAATTATTTTGGGATAACTCCGCTAATTGAGACATATAAGAAAATATAAAACAGACAAAAATGAAAATTGGGCAGTGAGACTGAGACAGCTGTTTAAAATACCAGTTAATTAAAGTTATTTCAGAAATGACTGAAGATAACCATAACAAACCATATATTTCTGCATTCGTCATATCATTGCCAAAACAAGCGTCCTAAAATTAATTCTGAATTACGCAAATTTGACTCATTAATATTCAAAATGCCCGTCAAATTTGCATATGTGATATTTTAAATTGAGCACAACTTAAAAATAATTATCCAAAATATTAAGTCAAGCACATCAAACTGTTCGTGTTGAAAAGGAGAAAAATAATTGACAAAAATCCTTGTTTAATACTGGTTGATGTAGTCGAGTGGCCCTTAAACATTACATTTTTTTATATCTCGGGAAAACAAATTAGTACAGTCGAAACCGCTTAAGTCGACGGCGTCGGGGAATGAAAAATGGCATCGACATAACCGATGATCGAGTTAAAGCGAAAACCAATATGGCGGCAAAATAATAACATGCGCTTGAAATTTCTATATGTACGTGTTGTGCGTTAATTAGTGATGGGACGATTAATCAGAATCGTATCGGAATGTCGGGACCCTATTTCTTCACGCTTTCTTAAGGTTGTTAAGACCGTTCGTTTTTAAAGACCGTTTAAGTTTAAATATAACGCCGTTTTGCTGTGATTCCCAGATTGAGCGATACTGTGCCTTCGAAGCGACTTGCTTGATTTTCCTTACAAGCTACACAAATAAGTAACCTACACATCCCCTCATTGTCCCCGAACCATTCTCTTCTGGACTCGGAATGGTCTATCGTGACCTATATATGACTCGTGACAAAGCGAACTCTCCTCTTATATAAACGTACACAAATAAATTAGGTACTCCTTTTGAACTTTTGAACCCTCAACTTTGACATATTTTAATTAATTCTAACCAATAGTTAAATGGCTTTTGCACACGGCCACTTCTTATGAATGAAAAAATGAGAACAAAGCAGTAGTACAGTACATGTAATAGTCAAAATGAGGTTGAAGGATGAATGGTTGCCAATGACAACAAGTATGGACACTGCACACGGTACATTTTATTATTCCATACGATCCCCTCAGCTTACAATTCCTTCGGTAACTTGATGCTAATAGGACTAACCAACAACGATGGTTTGGGAGATTGAGAGTGGGGGGTGAGTAAACTGTCTGTAGTCTGTTATATTATATATTTTAAAATCTGGGGAGCCTTGCTTACAGTAAGCAGCCTATGATTTTGGTATCGTCCCATCACTAGCGTTAATAAATGATAATGTTCA
>MUZC01001002.1:94775-111135 GCA_002072015.1 Radix auricularia | reverse complement strand
AAAAAAAAAAAAAAAAAAACAAATTACACAGACTATTTGTGTAAGGAAACAATAAATTAAAGCTTTATTATCAACTAATACAAATAATGGTAGACGTTTCGGCTCATGCCTTCATCAGTACAAAAACAATTACATGTACTTACATATATATTAAAATTAAAACATATTAAAGTCTATGTGATAAAATGAAAAGAAATGAAAGACAAAAATAAACACGGACATAGAATATAAGAAAAAGGAGGAAGTTGAAGTATCTAAAGTAACAGTGAAAACCACAACGGGAAAACGATTTTGCAGTCATGTAAAATTGTGGATTTGGTTAATTCCATATGGAGCCAACGTACCAAATCGTTTTATGAGTCTATTTTCCATGTGGACTCTATCATGGGTATTGGTTGCATATAAAATACCAGTAACTACAATATCCAAAATGCCATCGTGGTCAACACTGTTAAACATTTTAACAGTGTTGACCACGATGGCATTTTGGATATTGTAGTTACTGGTATTTTATATGCAACCAATACCCATGATAGAGTCCACATGGAAAATAGACTCATAAAACGATTTGGTACGTTGGCTCCATATGGAATTAACCAAATCCACAATTTTACATGACTGCAAAATCGTTTTCCCGTTGTGGTTTTCACTGTTACTTTAGATACTTCAACTTCCTCCTTTTTCTTATATTCTATGTCCGTGTTTATTTTTGTCTTTCATTTCTTTTCATTTTATCACATAGACTTTAATATGTTTTAATTTTAATATATATGTAAGTACATGTAATTGTTTTTGTACTGATGAAGGCATGAGCCGAAACGTCTACCATTATTTGTATTAGTTGATAATAAAGCTTTAATTTATTGTTTCCTTACACAAATAGTCTGTGTAATTTGTTTTTTTTTTTTAATAAAAAAGCTTTATGCAGTCCTATTCTGTATGGTGTGTAAGAGTGTGTATGTACAAAATGTCCACAATGTGCATCCAACAAAACAGTTCTGGCTCAGCCCAGGGGAAGGGAAGTTCCAACATAGCCCAAGAAAAAATTTATTTTCTTCTTTTTAGTTCACAAAACGTGGTATCTTTAAAACTTTTTTTAAAATATTTTTTTCTTTACACACATGCACATTGTTTACATTTTTAAGTGGACAAAAAGTTGAACAAGGGGCGGATAATTCAGCAAAAATTTTTCACAAAGTGAAAAATGATTTATCCAAGTACCTATAATTGGTAATTGTAATGCATTGCCTTTATAATTTATTGAGCTGAAGCGAAGTATGTCGACCGTGACGTCATGACGCTACCGGTTGCTGGAAAAGAGAGTATTATAAATTCTAAAAGGATTTTCAAAAATTAAAATAAGGAATCTGGAAAGTTTTAGTTTAGGGTTTGGGCACTTTGGGTTAGGTACAGCTTTAGAATTTTATGAAAATTGAAGGTTGTAGGGTTTGGGTTAGGTATAGCCAGCCCATAGCTATAGAATTTTAGTTTTAAAGCTTTAAAGTAGGCACTTTGGTAAAAAATTCAACTTAAACAAAATAAATAACTAAAAAACACAGTTAAATAGAGCTGATTTTTAAATAAATTTTAACACCAAGATTATATTTTTAGGATTTGTAGTTTTAAAGTTATGAATTTTCAAAGTGTGGTTTAATTTGTCCCAGTCCCCGCCCAATGCATTTTACCCCCACATTTTGTGACCTCAATTCCGCTGTTAGCGTCACGCACTTTATCTCTCGCTTTAATCAAGATTTTATTTTAAGTTTAAGGATCAATGCTATAAATAAAATATTCTTTCTTTATTTTGTTTTTAAAATATTATTTATTATTAAATCATTCTTCTTTATGTAACAGTACTATTTATCTTTAAATTTAACAAAATATCTGTTGTGTTTACAAGTTCGAGTCGAGTTCACGCATCATGACCTTCATAGTCAAAGTGAACTGTCCTCTATAAAATTGTACAAATAATATTAGAAACTCCTTTTGAACCTTCAACTTTGGCTTATGACTTATTAATTTAACCCTGATCAATGGTTAAAAAGATTTTGCACATGGCCACAACTAATGAATGAAACTACTGAAGACATAGTAGTAGTAGTTATGAGTCACAATGAGGTTGAATAAATAGTAATGGTTGCCAGGGACAACTAGTCTGCACACGGTACATTATGGTATTTTATAATATTAATTCTGCAGTGTTTAGCCGTCTAAATTAAGTAAATTATTGAATTAATTCCATATTAGATCATCTTAAAGCTTCAATTATCATATATTTCAATGTATAAAAGGCAAAATAATTGAATATTTGATAAGAATCGGGGACTTCCGCCATTTAAAAAGGGGTGGTGTCACTTATGCAAAGAAGGGTCATAACACTAAAAATGAAAAAAAGTAATGGCCGACACGTCCTAGGTCAATGAAAATTGGCACAGAGATAGCTCAATATATGATGCTGATGGCGAAATAATATGATTGATGGGGTATGAAGATTTCAACAAAAATTTTTGAGTCGAAGATGCCATACATAGACATTTTTATTCCAAACTACGGGTCGATAGAAAATACAAAATAAACCTATTAAAATGTAGGCCAAAGCTTTAGACCGGAAAAGGAACTCAAATACGTTTCGAAAGTGCCTATTTATGATTGGTTTTATACCCTCCTCGAAAAATTAAAAACTTGGATTCTCTGGCGCCGAATTATATTTCTGATACAAAAAACGTAGTAGTCTCCCTTGACATACCGAAGTAACTACTTTAAAGGATGTCCTATAACAACAAAGATGGCTGCCGGTAATGACAGTGATGTCATGGTCGACATACTTCGTTTTTACCTTCACATTATCATTATGAATGAATTGAACGTTGAAATTGAATGAGATGTGAATATTTCTGAATAATGGCAAACAGTTACTTTATCGACTGTGACGTCATTATCAACGGCCATCTTGTTGCTATGGCATGTGACTTTAAAAAAAGGCATAGCATAATTAATATAGTTCTGCATTTTTATATTTTTAGAATATATGAGGGGGGGGAGGGACATCCCCTTTTATTTTTCATTAATTTTTAATTAAATTCCTTAGTTTCCCTTGCAAGGGGAGGTAATAAGTAAATACGAAAAACAAAAATTATTCAAGGGAAGGAATTCTCGTTCCAAGCAACTGGTTGTGTTATAACGTCATAGTCATGGTCGAGATTCTTCGCTTCAGCCAATAATGTTATGTAAGTACCAAATCTGAGTTGTTATTGTAAAATTACAGTTTCATTTACTGACAGTTTGTGTACTATCCGACTATCCTCAATATTAAAAAAAAAAAAATTCTATAATAGTATTGGGACTTCAATACTGGTTTGTGCATTGCTCAGCGGCCAGACCATGTTGTAAAATTCACGCAAAAACTGTCATGGCGATTTTACAGTCAGTCTTGCTGCCACATCGGTTGTTCATGTTTTACGCACAGTATTCTAAAAAAGCCCACTTTGTCATCACAATCATATACACAGATTAGTTTTCTTAACAGATCTATACGTATAGTATACCATTTTTGAAGCATTTTTGTAATTTTGACCAGCATTGCTATACTGTATAGTATGAAAATAACTAATTATTCAAATAACCTTGAGTATTAAGTGTTCAGTCTTTCTGTATGGGCATAAGCAATGACGATGGCTTTTTGCGTTTGACGTCACAGTTTCTGAATATTTGTGTACTTTGTCATCACAGACGAAGAGGGTAAATTTTGTCGATGGCACTGGTATCAATTTTTTGCAAGTTGTGTGTTCGAGCCATGGGGGATTTTACTCTCATTGGTCTGTATGATTTGTATGTATAAAAAAAAAGCATAATATAACATTATTATTGGACTAAATTGAAATCTTTTGTCATATTACAAAGCCCGTGAGATACAAAATTAAGTCTTGATTTTTATTTAAACGTTTTTTGTTCTTTGCTGTGTAAATTATATTTTTTGTAAAATTGCCTGTAATTTGTGTGCAATTATTAATTCAATAGCTCCTGAAGGGCTACTTCCGTATCTATTCCATATTCCGGACAAAAGGGAAACAACGTCGTTGTTAAGTTTTTGATCTCATGATGAAAATGCTTTTCTTTTCTAAAGGTATTCATTTATCTTAAAAAGTAAAATGATTAACACATCCAGGAATGAATTAAGTTTAATAATAATATAACGTGCACTGCGAAATAATGACGATTAAAGACCGATATCGCGATTTCCGACACCTCGGGTGCATACACACTCGATAGAGACACGTCAAACTAATACACACATGGATCAAAAGTGAAAGAAGATAATAACATCCGGTAATTTTATTGAAATCTCGTAGAATTACACAAAAGCCGGAGGTCTCGAGGAAAGCGAGATTTCGATGCTATTTTTAACTAAAAATGCGGGAGTGCGTCGCTATGCGAACAGATGCATTTGGACGCATCCGTACAGACCCCTATAAGGACGCATTTAGTCGCATCAGGAGCTAATGAGTTAATAAAACAAAATAATCTATTATATCAATGCAGGTTTTTTTAAATATAAAACAGACCATAAACCAATTTTATAAACAGACCATAAAATTGTGACCAATCAATCAATGCTTATAAGTCACAGGGTCATATGCCTATGCTTATATAGATTTCTGTGTCTGTATAAGAAATAGACAGTAATCACATTGTTGACCATTTTATGCAAATGTGGACATATTAGATAGAATTGAAAAAATTCAAACGCGCACAAGTTAATTAATTATTTAAAAATAACCTAACTCAAAAGGACACATTTTTTAATTTTAAAAATTATTTTGTCGGTGTGGTGGGGTGGTCAGTTAAAAAATTTTCTGTTCTTAATTTTGGAATGTTATATTTATATTGGCATATCAGATTAAAAAAAAAAGATTTTTAATTAAGTGGTGATATAACAATAATATAGACATAAATAAAGGGAATATTATTATAACAAAAGTCAATAAATAAAATTGTTGAGAATAAAACAATATGTGTCATTAGCTTCTGAAACAGAAAATTTGCAACTTCAAAATAAGAACGCAGATGTGGTAAATTGTAGCTTTATAAGACACAAATATTTACATCTTTTTTAAAATTCTGAAACCAGCACCACCGTAGCAGCAATAAAATTCAACATGAGACGAATTGTGTGCCTCTTCCTTCTGGGCACCTTGCTCTTTTCATCTGTGTTAGCTGACTCTACAAGTATAACTGCAACTACAGAAGATAGTACTGAAGCAAGTACTGAGAAAAGTTCAACTGCAAAGTCTATTACCACTACATTGGGTTCACCAACAACTCTCACACCAGAAGAAGGTAAATTATAGAATATTAAATATCGAATGTTCAGAAGACTCCACTGTCAATATATATTTAAAGCTTTTTTAAATGTTTATCGCACAAACATGAAATGATTAAAATTAAAAGACATTTGATAATTAAAAAATTCTTTAACAAATGGGAAAAGAGCATTTGATTTAAAAAATCATGTTAAGCCTGGTCCCTTTTGGAACTCAGGGCGTGTTAGCGCATTTTCGTATTATGTATCAGTACTTATGTTAGATATCAGCATTATGTAGTTATCAGTAATTGTGTTTAGATTTTAGACATATTTTATGAATTTTCTTGTGTAATGAATATACCTGACATTTTTTTTATTAAAAAGTCATTTCTTTACATTTAAAAAAAAATTATTTTCTCTTTAATCTAACTACAAGTCACCACAAATGATGACGTAAAACTCTCTAAACTTTTACACACATTCTAATGACGTCAAACAAAAAAAACAAACTAATTCTTTTGCACGCCTTCGCACCACTCTTGAATGCTTGAAATACTATGTATTCGACTTCCGGCAATGGCGGCCGTTCCCTGCGCTAGTGTTACCTCTCGATTCGAAATATTTTTTGGTAGTTTTAACGGGGTTTTTTAACGGATCGAGTAACTGAGTGTTGATGCACAAATGGCAGGTCAGGACATACAAAATACATATATACCTCATGGGTCTAGGACTTATGGATGCTGAGATCAAAGGTGATGACGGACGGACGGACAAAACGGGTGCAATAGCGCATTCGACTTCTCGAAAATGCACTAAAAATGTGAAAAATTTCATAGATTTGTCATTTAAGCTGAATTTTCTAGCATTAAAATATAAAATTGACACAATTAACATAAATAACATCCCTGCGCATTCAAAGCATTAAAGATCTATGTTTTGCAGCACGTTGTCTCTGACTTAAGTTGATCCATTATTTTACCGGCATTTAATGACCATACAAATCCCATTTCTATACAAGATCTAAAATGTATTGCTGTTTTACTTTTAAGTTAGTTTCCTTAATGTAAAAATATATTGGATAAAACAAGGGCTACATTTTGACCTTACATTCAACCCCTTTCTCATTAGTGATGGCTCAATGAAACTCTACTTCACTTTTCCCATAGGCCGTCATGGTCTGAAAAGTGGAAATTATTATTATTATTACATTACAGATAAGAATCTAAACCATAATTCTGTCTTCCTTTTTAAAAATGTATGTGAGTCTTAAATTAAATTATTAAATTTAGATAATAAAAAATAGCTCATCCATAATGTGTATTATCTTAAATGCCAAAGTGTCATTATTATTCCAACTCTATTTATAGACTTCAGTTTGCTATTTGACGCATGTGTTTCTGATGCAAATATTTATTTTTATAAAAATCTCAGAAATTATATTTTTAAAAAATTCTTTTTATGCACTTTTAGAATGTGGAAAGCACAATGGGTCATGTGATGATTGTGTTAAAAGTGCCAAGGTACAAAACTTTATATAATTAAGAATCTATATTGTTAAATATTATTATCACAATTTATTTTGGAGCCATGTGTTTATGATTTCTTTTAAAAAATCTATAATTTTTAAGAATCTGCAGGGAAAATCATAGTATATCACATTAAACTGCACTATTTACATCAGAAGGTTTTAATAGATTGAAAATTTTTTTTAGTACTTAACTTCTTTACTACATAATGTGAAAAAAACTACTGTAAATTTTTAGTCTGTTAAAGTTGTATCAATAATAACAGCACTGTTTCATATCTTTTAAACTTTACCCATTGTTTATAAATTGTCTGTCAACTTTAATTAATTTGGTTAATTTGCCTCCATTTTAATGTCTTAACCACCAAGATATTTGATGCTATTTTTACCTTTTCAAAAAGTAAGATTTTGCTTTGTTAGCTTCCAACATTTTTTTTTAATCTTACCTGTGGAGAGCTTTTCTCCTCCTTCCACTTGTCCAATAAACTCAATTTTATCCAAGGATTTTCCCCCTCTCCCCCTCCCTTAAAATGAATTTTCTGTGCACTAAGAAGATATATTACACTTGTTTTGATCACCTTTCATGTCCCCTATTTGATGGACCATACTTTGGTTTCCTCAGTGCTTGTACTGTTACAGTGATGACAAATGTACATTATACCCTGCAGGGAAAGTTCTTCCCCCTTCATCCATATGTTCACTAGATAAAGCCAGATGGGGGGTGTGTTGGGGTAAGTATAGGCTGTCAAATAACAAAAGCCTCATATACTGCTAGGGACTTCATGTGTTTAAAATAGTAATTTGCTTACATTTTTTGTCTTAGAAATACAAAATACAAGATCAGCCCTTGCGTTGAGCCAAAAGGCTAATTTGTGTGACATAACTTATTTAGGTTTTGCAGTGTTTTGTATCCATCCTGTGGTTTTTGTATTTTTCTGTGCTGCCAAGTGCCTGTCTTATAAATGTTTATTGCCTTGTAAATGTTTCTAATGAGATATTTATATCTTCTAGTAAACTTTGAGGCGTTGATCATTGCAATGAGTGTGATTGGAGGTTTAATTGTCATTACCATAACCTCTTGCTGCATCTACTGCTGCTGCTGTCGAGGAAACAACAAAAAGAAGTAAGTAGTGAAATACACATTTTACAGGAAAGATACATAGTTACAGTTTGATGACAATGGTAGAAAAGTTTAACAAATATGCCATTATAAAATATTTCATTTTTTATTTCCTGCAATTTAAATTTGATTTGAATCTACCATTCAACAAGCATAGGCATGTTGGAGAGAATAAATTCTACAATCTTAAACTTTGTGACTAAATTTGAAAATAAACATACATGAGTTTTCTATTTCTTTTAGATATGACAAGGATGATGCTAAGTTTGAGTCACAGAAAATGGAGAGAAAAGTGAAACAGGATGAAAGGAGATCAGAGAGGAAAGGCCGGCTTGATGAAATCAGAAGGAAATATGGTAAGATTTTGTGGTGTTATTAAAACCCATTAACTGTCCTGATTGTACCTTAACCCTTTAGTGGGCAGAGTTTTACGGATTTTCATCCTCCAAACGGCCAAGATTTTTTAAACAATTTTAGAGATATTTACGGGTACGTCTGTAAAAACACCATATCTTAGGTATAAGTGCAAATATTTAAGTGAAATAAAATGCACAACAAACAAAAATGAATTCTCTTTTGATTGTTAACCTTTTTATCCTTGTCAAGTCCTTTTTTAAAAATCCATCTCTTCCCCCCAAAAAAAATTTCCAATAACGTTTTTAATAAGTCTAAATAAGTACTATTGACACTATTTACAAGCAAAAATATCCAGTCTAACTTAAAGGTCAGATGTTTGCACTATACTAACACTAATGTTACTATTGATCTTTTCATCCAACTCAAAGTACATTTTTCTCAACTCAATTACTGTTAAATTTAAACATGTAAACTCCACTTTTTGATTGTTCAAGAATCCAAACCATCAATTTTGAACACCCAACACACAAAATTGAAAAAAAAAAAAAAATACGAACACAACAAAGAGATTACAAGTGGAAATGTGGTGACTTTTACTCTCTGCAATACTGTTATATCAAAATTACAGATGAAAAATTTTGTGTTTAAGACTAAATGTAAAAATTTTTTCTAAAATTTAAATCATGTAATCACTGTGCCCAACCTTATAAAAAGTATTTGATTTAAACTTGCATTATACTGTACATTGTATTTTATAGCCCCTTATTTTTGATACTGTTTATTTACAATTCGTTTTGTTTCTCTTATTAATAAATTGCTTTCAATTTCAATTACTCTTGAAACATAGGTCTTGTAAAGGATGATGCCCCATACCAGCGTTTTGATGCATAAACATTCCAGGGTTTGTCTTGCTGCACTTTCTGGACATACGAGAAGATGTCATAGATGTTTGGGTTTTAGATTTTTATTTTTCTCTTACATCTTAAAGGTAATTGGACATTCTAATAAAAAAGGTATTTTTTAAAAAATTATACTTGTATTTAATTATTATCTGTATCTTGTTATGTTCCAAATATAAAAATAAAATTATCTTACTTCAATTTCAAAACAGTTTATTCAACCAAAAAAAAACAGTTTAAGTAAAGAAAGTGGAGAATATGAAAATTAATGAATAAATCAAATTTTTTTTCTTTTAAAGACATTTTACACCTTCCATTCAACTGTTCAATCACTTTGATGTTTACTTTAACGGATTTAAAAAAATTTTATGCTGTTTAATGCACAATAAATTACTGGTATTTAAATGATTTGAAATATTTTTTCTCCTTTCCAAACGCTATGTACTTGTTTCTCCAATACATTTGTTAGAATATTGATGCTGTAAAGCAGAGTTTTACAACCTTTTCCATTCTCTGTACATCCCATCAGAAGAAATGAATTTTTAAAAATGGTTTGGGAAATGTATTACTAGTTTGTAAAAATTTCAAATAAAAAGAAACAAAAGTATCATATATTTCAATAATTTAAAATAACAATATTTCAAAATATGTGTTAATGCTTTCTCTGCTCTTAAATCGATAGCCTTCCTAATATAGTACTCTTTCTTACCTGGAGATGTAAAAAACTTAAGGCAGTTCCTAGAAATTAACAACTTTTAGACTCCACTGTAAATGAATGTATATTTTATTTTGCTTATCTAATAATTAAATAATAACCAATGTGCTTGTCATTTTCCAAGTCAGAGTATATATATATATATAAATTTAAATATTTGCTTGCAATCGGAGATTAAATGTGTCTCATATAGTTTTATGTTTACCATTTTTTTAAAAAATGCAATAAATGTAAATCCTGCTTTTTGTTTCTGATAAGATTTAAACATCACCTTAAATTCCATCACAGACATATTTTCAGCTCAGCATTTAAAAATCATTAGTTCCTTATATTTTAGTAATACATTAAACAGTATTGAACTTTATTTAAAAATTCACTATGGATTGACATTTTATACGTTGGAGGACTTTGGAGATTTGACTTTATTCTAATGAGCTGTGCCTTACATAGACAAATGTTAGGTACCATTATTATACAAAGATTTATTTTTTAAAATTTGTATGTGCTCAATGATTAAGCGTATTTTAAAGGGAAATTTTAAAATTATAGTAGACTATCTAGCTAGTCTTTTTTTTAAGTGTTACATTAGTTGACACTCTTATTACTTAAAATAGATCATCACTGTTACTGAAGATCATAACACAATGCAATCACTTGATACATTTAATCTAAGTCGTGTATTTCAAACAACTTTAAACATATTTTTTTTAAATTATAGCTTAATGCCATTGCAGCATTGATATGACTGTGTCAGCATCAACATTCCTTTTAAATCAGCAATATTTATCCAAGTTCTATTTCATTTTTATTATTTTTTTTTTTTGGTTTAATTAAAAAAATGTTTTTGTCAGTCAAGACTTGATGTCACTCCCTTATTCAATCTATAAACAGGATTGAGACTTGCATTAATCTGTTTTTATGAAACCTAATCTTTGCAGTAATCACACATCACTTGCGCTACACACATTATTAGAAAAAAATGTTTTTTATGTTTTAAATTCTTAATTTTTTTTGTATGCTTAATTAAGAAGAGCCAGTGAAACTTAAGATACAGGTGTGTGTTGTTGGATTGGGGGTGGGGGTATTAAATCCTGTAAAGTAAAAAAGTCCCATTGTTATCAGAAAGATTGAAAATTACATTATCCATTTTTTAAATTTTCATTCTAGCTCAAAATTCTTAACTAATTTCATTTTTGTTTATTAGCGTGACCACTCGACCAGTTGGCCACAATGCTGTGGATGTGTCTGAATGCAATATTTTTTTCTTTATCCTTTAGCCGGAGCTTCTTCGTAAATGTTGATTTAAAATGTAGCACAACTGGGCTTACATGTCGTATTGACCCACAAATGTTTTGATTTGAAAATGCTGTTTATTGACTCTTGTATTTTGTTGCTCAGTTGGCTGTAGCTGGACCCTTGGACTGTTTGGTTGGCATGGCAACTCATGCTCTTATCAAATATTTTTTTACCCAGTCAGTTACAAAGCTTGAGGAAATTGGGTTTAGGCTATATATATATATAAATAAAATACTAATACTCATAGCTTCCACATATATCACATTATTTCTTACACCCATAATGAGACGTCTAACTACTGTATTGATACAATGTGTAAAATTTTTAATCATTTACAAATTATTTGTCTTTCACGTTTAAAAGTATGTTTGACTTCATGCCAGTTGTCAAAGCACCACCATTACAACTCCTAACATTGAATTTAACCTTCAATAAACATCCATTCATATCTATTATCTAGATTTAATCTATACTGTTATTCATTTAAACTGAAAATGTATCAGAAAATAAATTTATAAATTAATACCTGAACTGATGTTCTGATACATTTTCATTTTAAAAATTCAACGTAATCCAAAGTGAAATTATTTGCAATGAAAACAAGTACTAATTATAATAGCAAGTGAATGCATTGATTTAGTTTTAATTTCTTTACCCTGTATTAAGTTAGTGGAGGATTTCTTGTATGTGAATTCATTAAGTTTGTACTTAATCAAAGAAAATTTATGTAAATTATTGTTAAACCTGTTAGTGAACTGTTGTAATGGTAAAGATTTAAATTGGTGCAGACCTGAAATCAATTTTATATTACTTTTTTTAAAATGGTGGTCTTAATTAAATTTGTTAACAAACAAATAGTGACTTTCTTTTCTCATAGTTATAGGTTTGATCCCTTGATTCAAAGATACAGTCGTATCAGATTTAGAGCCAACACGGGATGAATTGTTTTTTATTTTTGTTTTGTAACAATTAATTTGAAGATGGCTGGTTGATGTAATGAAACTTGATGTAATTAATGTTTGAAAATATATAAAAATGCTAAAGAGTTAACATGATTTAAATTTATGTATGTGTTTGTTAAACATAATTATATTGATGTGTAAATTTTAAAATGATTTTTAATTAATATGATTGTACATGTAAAAGTCATTTAATAATTATTTTCTAATGAACTAATGATGATATATTGTTTACAGTAAAAAAAAATCGTTTTTCCTGTCAATAAAATTACATGATGTGATTTGACATTTTTTCCTTATTTCACTTTAGTGTAGTGTATAATCAATTGAAGTATAAAAAAAAAGAAAGGAAAAAAGATTCTATGTGGATAACAGTCTTCATTGATTGATAATTTATGGAGTGTGCAGTATAACGTTAATTGAAAGCGATGAATAAAGAGAGTTTGTGCACAGACAACGGCCTTGTGTGTGATACTCGCAATACTTGAGCATTATATCAGAAGCGGGATGATTCATTCTCTCAATGACTTTTGCTACTCAAAACGCTCAAAACAACGCTTTAGAGAAACTTTAGAACTGGCTCAATGTTCGTTGACATACAATTGTTATATAGCACTCTTATTCCATTGAAAGTCTACTACACACGGGGGGGGGGGGGGGGNNGGGGTTCCAACAGACAGTTGCAAAAATTCGATGTAGAAAAATGAGCGAAAATAAAATAGTCCGACTTGACTCTGCCAAAGATATTTAAAAAATAAAAACTACTGAATGGGAAGCTATTGCTAATTAATGTAAAGCGATGGTGCCAAAGAAGACGAATTCGCAACAGCAAACTCCACGTGTGCTTTCTGACCTTCACAGGGAAATAGTAGAAACATAACTACCGTTTTTTTCCCGGCATATAACACGCACAGCCTTATAACAGGCACCATTATTCTAAGAGGGAAATTTTAGGAAAACGATTTCACATGTCGGAGTATAACACGCATGCATTATTTGCCTCCTATGTTCAGGGGGGAAACGTGCGTGTTAAACGCCGATAAATACTGTAGTTAACTAGTGTTGGGGCAGACAACAAAGGAGACCAGGTGAATGATTACAGCACGTCAGTCTAGTCCTTTGTCAGCAAGGCGGCGGTGAAAAATCTAGGTATAACCCAGAACCAGGTAGAGATTTATATGCGGCGCTTATAAAATCACCCCCTCAGCTGCCGTAGGGGTCTTTGGATATTGATATCATAGAGCTATTATTAATAAGAATGGAGAAGGCCATTGTAAGAACTGCTGAAGGCCCCAAAGGAAGTAGTCAGACACGAAAGGCAGTTCTTAACATGTACAGAAAAAGCCTCACCTTGAGAGGGCGTTGTGGAAACCTAAGTAAATGTGTCAATGGAAGGTTCTGTCAACTTGAGAGAAAAGAAAGCCGGATCGCAGTGACCGTGTTCATTCTTAACCTACAAGAAATTCTGGGGCCACCAAATGAGGACCTTTTCCGAATCCGATGTGGCAATAGCTTCGAACTTCGGTGCTAGGTCTAAAGCTATACGCAGTGCCAGGAAAAGCGTGCACTTGTTTTTTTTGTTTCCATGACTCTTCTCTATTTCGAAATGACATGATTTAGACAAATGTCCAGTGGTTTCTATGTGGACGATGACACTCACTCACGTAGATTTTCTGCAACGCTTGAGATCACAATCATAAATCTTTGGCCAGGAATAGGATCTATGAGTAGCTGAGATGTGATTCTGGTTTTACCTTTGTACATACCATGGTCAGAGAAAAAAAAATGTGTGTGGGGGGGGGGGGGAGAAATCGGTAGATTTCCTGTTGAAACTACATACTAATGAATGCGCTTCACCTAATAATTTTTTTTTTTTAATCATAGAAAAAAATGCTCTAACTTTACTCTAACTCTAACCGTGAATGTTTTCATTACACATGCAATAAGGGGGCCGTCCTTAAATGACGTCATACGAACATGACCGATTTTTTCCTCCCCCTCCCCCCTCGTCACGCGTCGTCACAAGATCGTAGACCCCGCCTCCAATATGAAGTCACAAAGCTTTGCTTTCTATTTGAAAATGAGCATGTGTTCAAATCACAATTCCTTATCACATAATAAGGAATTTTAAAAAAATCATGTTAAGCCTGGTCCCTTTTGGAACTCAGGACGTGTTAGCGCATTTTCGTATTATGTATCAGTACTTATGTTAGATATCAGCATTATGTAGTTATCAGTAATTGTGTTTAGATTTTAGACATATTTTTATGAATTTTCTTGTGTAATGAATATACCTGAAATTTTTTTTATTTAAAAGTCATTTCTTTACATTTTAATTTTTTTTTATTTTCTCTTTAATCTAACTACAAGTGGCTTGTGGTCACTGAAATAGGACTCATAAATGAAACATTCTAAATTGTAATCAGCTAATCGCCCAAATACTCCGTCAATTGTTGTTTGATAGATCGTAGTTGCCAATCTTGATGAAAGTAGTTGAATGTTGAAGCTTGTTTCGAAAAAGTTTTCAATTTCTGCCCCTGGGCCGCTAAGATCTTGATTGAAGTCACCACAAATGATGACGTAAAACTCTCTAAACTTTTACACATATTCTAATGACGTCAACAACAAAAAAAACTAATACTTTTGATAATACTAAGACTTCCGACAATGGCGGCCGTTGCCTGCGCCAGTGTTATCTCTCGATTCGCAATGTTTTTTGGTAGTTTTAACGGGGTTTTTTAACGGATCGAGTAACTGAGTGTTGATGCACAAATAGCAGGTCAGGACATACAAAAAACATATATACATCATGGGTCTAGGACTTATGGATGCTGAGATCTAGGGTGATGACAGACAGACGGACTGACAAAACGGGTGCAATAGCGCATTCGACTTCTCGAAAATGCGCTAAAAAAACAACAACAAAAAAAACCCAGATAAAACAGTAAAGAGAGGAGATGTAAATAACCAAAATAGCGTAAATATCCAAACTAACTCCTAAGCATCTTCCTCGCCCTACAACACAACAAATCATCAAAGCGTATTCTTTCCGCCTCGCGCCCGTAACATAAAACCAGTTAATGACATACAAAGTATTTCAAATATAGAAAACGATTCCTTACCCCATGAAAAACATTTGTTTTTTAAAATACGGAATAACGCGTAGATCTAATATTATTCTTTATGTACCAACGTTCGTAAGCACAAAACAGCTAAAGGGGGAGCAATGTTCTTTGAGAGGTTTGCCAGTTGTTGAGTTAAATAACATAAAAACTCGTGTGCAACCTTTAACAGTTTACCATTTTTAGTGTGCAAAATTTTTGGCATCTCATAAAAATACATGCATTAATTGTATCGATATAGTCTACTTTAAGTGAATTTTTATTTTTTAAAAATCAATATAATATAGTAGATTATAATTAAATAAACAAGAATTATAAATGGATACTTCTGTTCCGATGAACAGAAATATGCATTTATATGTTCATCAAGTAACCAAATGTCAACATACCCATATGCCGCTAATCTATCCTGGGGCACTCTGGTGTCTGTCTGTCAACAAGTTCCATATTTTATAGACTATTTCAAGGTTGATCTGATGTCCACAAGCCAGACAGTCAACTAAGCTCTTCCTGTGTGGGCACGACATCAAGTTCTTCCATGGACGTCATAGCGGGGATGTCATTTAGAGCGCTGCTGGAGACTGTAGTAACTGTTGCATATCACAACCCAACGTTTTAGCTGCGTTGCCTGGTCTTGGATTATTTCTCCTCTCTTGGACTTTACGGGGTAACTTTGGATGTCATGTGGCCAGTTGCTTTTTTGATATTTTTGTATATGGCTTTACATTCCCCATGTCTGCAGCTGACTGCTGGAGCAAAGGATAAGCCAGTAGGTATTGGTGCATTGACGTGCGACTTTTTGGGCATGTGATTTGGCTGCTTTTAAGGCATGAAGCCTGTCGGGTGTATGGTTTTCCTTGTAGACCATAAGAGCTTTCCTTTTGGCTTGAGTGACAGGTTTCATTTCGCCCAATGTGCATCAACCTAGTCAGTGTTTTTGTGGGATTTATTTACCAAAAGGGCCCACACGTGCGCACTATTCAGGGGCCCTAGCATTTCTAGCGGCGGCCCTGCGACCTGCGTGCTTCACACAATTTTAGCCGATTACCCCCCCCCCCCCCCCCC
>MUZC01001002.1:52868-89011 GCA_002072015.1 Radix auricularia | reverse complement strand
GTTTATTTTAAGATGGATAATAATGGATACATTTATCATTATTTGTCAAGACCTTTAATAATTGAATAGTGAAAAAATTCTTAAACGTTTTAGAAAACACGTATTTTGGGCCCCCAGCCTCGAAGGAGTTGCCATTAGGAGTTTAGTGCCCTATAATATTTTAATATTGACTATAAAGTATTTATATACCAAGTTTGTTTAAGATCCATCAATGTATCAAGTAGCTATCGCTTAAACTTATTTTTATATAGCTTATATAGGCAAAAAACGACATTAAGGGCCCCAGGGGCCCATTCGGGGCAAGATATAAAGCTCAAAACAACTGTTTATTTTAAGATGGATAATAATTGATACATTTATCATTATTTGTCAAAACCTTTAATAATTGAATAGTGAAAAAATTCGTAAACGTTTAAGAAAACACGTAGTTTGGGCCCCCAACCTCGAAGGAGTTGCCATTTGGAATTTAGTGCACTATGGTATTTAAATAATAGCTATCAAGAATTTAATTGCAAAATTTGGTTAAGATCAATCAAAAAAGCAAGTAGTTAGCGATTAAATTATTTTTTATATAGCTCATATAAGCAAAAATTCACATTTGGGGCCCCCGGCGCCCCTTTAGTGTTAGATTGAGAAAAAAAAGTACCCAGTTACCATTCCGTGAGGGTACTCAACAGTCTTAAAAATTTTCATGACGATCGGATGAATAGTTTAGTCAGTTACCACGGACAAGCACACACACACACACACACACACACACACACACACACAGACATATTTTCATTTTTATATATATAGATCAGGGTGAAGGCGTAAAACGTTTTTCTTTTTTTTTTAATTTAAATAAAAAGATTTTCATTGTAGTTATTTTTAGAGGAAAATTATGAATTTAATGTCTTTGAGTTAATAGTTTGTTTGTTGTTGTTGTTTTTTAAATTTTAAGGCGTGTAAGCATATATATGCATGTTTCTATATAGGTAATCTGGTTCGTAGGTCCCATCCCCATCAATGTTTCCTTTAAGTTTTGAGTTACCGCGCGCAGCAGATTTCGAAAGAGATAAAAAATAGAATTTCTGCGCCTCTGCCATGCAGAAAAGTTAGTAGCGACTTAATTTCTTATTCTACCAGGGACACAATCGCATCTTTTGTTAAAATTCAATTAAGAAAACAAGTATACATGTCCAGAATATAGCACCCATCTCTCACACGCTGCCGACACTGCAAACAACATTATTGTTTAACAACATTATTCAACTCATTTGACTAACGATAATACGAGAAAAAATATCAAACACTTCCTTTAAAAAACAAAAATAATTGACATTGGTGGTGGCTAGGCTTGGAGAAGAACAAAGATTTTGATTTCACTCGCCGACAACTTACAAAAAGACTTTGATGTCACGAACAAGTCGGTGTGATTTTTTAATCTAATCAATGGGAGTCGTGTTGGGGGTGACGGTGTGAAGAAAGGAGGGTTTTAAAATAATAACTCAGTTTGCAGGATGGCCTTCGCGGCATTTTTCTTTACAAGCATTGTTGAGAAACTACATACAAGTACTGACTGAATACTGTGAAGAGCAGACACGTTTGAATAATGAACCAGTCATAAATATTGTTTAAAGAAGCTGAGAGACCCACAGTTTCAGATTTTTCCTTAGTGTCACTGATGAAGTATTTTGAGAACTTGCCAATTTGGGAAAGCTATTACAAAAGAAAAATGGAACGACCATGAAGGCAACCAGTTCGTAAAAGGTAGGATCAATAACCTAAGAGGACATCACCTTGGTGAAAACGTTCATTGGTCTGCAGAGGCTGCTAAAATGTTTTCAAGCTGAAATGATGAAAACGTCAATCCCATCCTCTCGGTGTTGGGACGTGACCTCTCGATTTCTTGAAAGGGATTTGATGCAATGGCGAATATTTGAGTTGTAAGCCTTAGCCGTCAAGTTATATTTTAATTTTTGAACAAGCAGAGCTTGGTGCCCTGGTTTCTACATTCAAAGTATTCTTAAAAGCTATGAAGACATTTTGCAGAAACGTATGGATCAGTATTGTAAATTAAGATTTTTGCTTGTAGAAAAAATAAATTGTGGGTTGATGCAGACTTTCGACGAGGTGATTCAGTGGCCATGACTGGGGTCACTGATGAAAATTCAGCGATATTGCCATCCTGTTGGATATTGGTGCTGCATTTCTTGCATCGAGCACTGTTTGCCAAAATTACATTTAGACTAGCTTATGAGGATTAAACATTATAAGAATGATGGACATCAGATCAACCTTGACGAAGTCTATATAATATTGATCTCAAGAAAGACTCAAGAGCACCTCACAATAGATTAGCGGTATGTTGGCGCTTTGTTGCTTTATTCATAATAAATACCGCTGAACAGAAGTATGCATTTATAATTCTTTTTTATTTATTTATAATCAACTATATTATTTTGATTTAAACAAATGTTTTCACTTTAAGTTTATCTGCCCAATTGGTGCTAGTATTTTTGTCAGATGTAAGAAATTTTGCACACTAAAAATGGTTAAATGTTAAATTTTATTGTACATGACTTTTTTATTTAGCACAACCGGCAATCCTTATAGGGAACGTTGTTCTCCACTTAGCTGTTTTGTGCTTACGAACGCGTCGCCATAAAGAATAATATTACGCGTTATTCCGTATTTAAAAAAAACAAAAAACTTTTGTTTTGTCTATCTTATATATTACGGACGCTCCTTCTAAACAGAAGATTATTGCGTCATACGTATTTCTATGGTTTGCGTTTAGTCCTGTAATTCTTATTAGAGCTTTAAATGATAATGAAGTGTTGGCTTTCCTGGTTTCTTCAGGCAACCCATTCCACGCTCGAATACCGGACGGAAAGAAAGAAAACTTGTACCGGTATGTGTTTGCTCTTGCATACGGGATAAGAAATGTGTTTTTATCCTTATGTCTATCTGAGGGTTGTATTAAGTTATCTTTGTATTATATTTCTAAATTGGAGTTAATTGCTTTATGTATAATTACTAATTTACTCTTGGTTCTTCTATCCTCTAGTGTTTCAAGGTTTAATGATTTAACTAATGGTGTTCTTGTGAGTTTTGGATATTCTCCAGTAATGAATCTGGCAGCTCTTTTTTGAATTTGTTCTAGTTTATCAATATTTTCTTTGGTGGATGGGTCCCATACAGAAGATGCATATTCTAGTATAGGTCTCACCAGGGTGAGGTAGCATTTTAGTTTTATATCTTTATTACGTTTGTAAAAGTTTTTTTGTTTTTTTTTAAATGGAGTAACGAATTCTTTTCTATATTTGAAATAATTGTATGCCATTAACTGATTTTATTTTACGGGCGCGTGCCGGAAAGTATACAGGGAAGATGCTTAAGAGTTAGTCTGGATATTTACGCTATTTTGTTTGCACCTCTCTCTCTCTATCTTTCTCTCCCTCTGTTTTTTAAAAACTGTTGTTCATGTAGTAAGGAATTGTTTTCCCGTTTAAAATATTTCACTAAAGGGGAGCGAGAGGTGCTGACCTCACCAGGTGACCAAAAAAAAAAAGTAAAATTATGTATGTTCCATTTATTTGGCACTGGAAGACTGGGATGAGTTCTATGGATATGGAACGTGCATAATCGTGCATAAATAACGCATTTTGTGACGATCTGTGACGAGAGGGAGGAGTGTGTAAAAGTGTGTTTAAAAAATAAGCAACTTTAAAAAAAAAAATTCCTTTTAAATATTTGATTGCTTACATTTTATTTAATGGCGTTTTCAATGGCTTCACGCGTGTTTTGATATTAGAGTGCAGACTTACACTAAATACACATTTAAGTGACAAAAAATTATTTGCCACTTGATAAATTTCATTTAGATGTTACGGCTTTTGCGGGGAGGGGGGATGGATGTCAAAGCTTTGTGACGTCATGTCCGAAAAAGGGCGGGAGTTCTTGTGACAAAGTATGACGCGGAAAAGGCGGGAGGGGGGTATGGGGGAGTAAAAATCGGCAACCTCGCGTGACGTCATTTATGGGCGCCCCATAAGTTATGAAGGGGTGACACCAACCCTAGCGACGCCTCTGACTGTATATATATATATGTATTTAATTATTTTTGGTATTATTTTTTAGGGGAAGGGTAACAATATTATCGCAATTTTTAAAATACATTTTAAATTTCTTATGATAAGGTATTGTTCATAATTGAATAAAGAAAAGGTCAAGTTATAGTTATAGAATAACGTTGTTTATTTTATGTTACGTTCATTACAATAAATAAAAGTTGATGAAATATAACTAAAGCCGATAGTGTTGTGTTGAAAATTATAATGTAAAAAAAGCCCCAAAACTCTTTCTTTTCAAAAGTAAACAATAATATATCATCAAGTTTTTTTTTCCATAGGATGCCATTGAAGTTCGTAAAGATAATAGAAAATAATTCCGTTAGATTAAAAAAAAAATTCTGATTCTTATTTATAAACAATAAAATTTCAACTTACTTTGCGATCATTTAATGCTATGTTTTTTTGTTGTTTTTTTTACTGTATTCTAAACAGGACATAATTTCGTCCTTTCTAATAAATATAATGTCGTTACTGAAAAATATCCACAAGTCAATTTATTTTCTAAGATGAGCCGCGGGTCGGTTAAAATTTAAACGCAGGCGGACTTCGGACACCCGTGAATAAAAGGAACGATGTTGTATGGTATATATATATGTATAACAAAATTTGACATGATTTTTTGCGATCTGCAATTACAATTATTACATGTACAGTACTAAATACTCAAAGCTGGTTATCCAGTATTTTTTAAAAAAATTTATGATATACAAAGAATTATTTTAAAATATTGTCTCCAATCACAAAATAAACAAATTACTGAACACACACATACACACATCGTGTGTTCAGTAATTTGTTAATTAAAATAAAATAAAAATTTTAAAATCATCTCATGAGCGTTATCTGTTATTATCGTCATCAGTATTAACGCCACCTACTATTATTATTAGCTTTAGAATGATGACACTTGATACCAAGAGCCTGTAACTGTATTCTATAGTCACAAATGTCGTTACTGAAAAATATCCACAAGTCAATTTATTTTCTAAGATGAGCCGCGGGTCGGTTAAAATTTAAATGCAGGCGGACTTCGGACACCCGTGAATAAAAGGAACGATGTTGTATGGTATATATATATGTATAACAAAATTTGACATGATTTTTTGCGATCTGCAATTACAATTATTACATGTACAGTACTAAATACTCAAAGCTGGTTATCCAGTATTTTTTAAAAAAATTTATGATATACAAAGAATTATTTTAAAATATTGTCTCCAATCACAAAATAAACAAATTACTGAACACACACATACACACATCGTGTGTTCAGTAATTTGTTAATTAAAATAAAATAAAAATTTTAAAATCATCTCATGAGCGTTATCTGTTATTATCGTCATCAGTATTAACGCCACCTACTATTACTATTAGCTTTAGAATGATGACACTTGATACCAAGAGCCTGTAACTGTATTCTATAGTCACAAATGATCCATGATATAAATAAAATTAAATAATAATATTTATAATCCGTGCAAAAACGTAATCAAATAGATCGTAAGAAATCGAATATGTATGTGGAACTTTGGCTTAAAGTAGCGTGTTTTGACGTGACGTCACAATTCTTAAACTCCCCCCCCCTCGTCAAAAAGTTGGGGACCCCCCTCCTCATAGGCGCGTGACGTCGTTTTTGGACGGTCCATTAAATTTAAAAATCGTGATTTTTTTTGCCCCCCCCCCCCGGGAAAAATTCCTTACGACGCCCATGAATCCATCTATTAGTCCAGGACGTCTTTTCTGGGCCGTTGCCGTTATGTTGGAGCCCATTTATTCCTGGCCTTTTTGTCGATGAACCACTGAAGTACCCTCAACCCCCCCTCCCCTATCCCCAAACAGGCAGCTCTTTAAGTATGAACATTCCCCGAAAAAACAACTGCATCATAATTTAAATATTTTATATTTCTTCTTGTTTCTTTTAATTTATTTTTACTGCTTGGTTCGCTTTCAGCAACTGATCAACTTTATTTTACGCTACTAATAATTCTACATCTGATGATCAGTGTTGAAATGACGAAATACACGGAAATACTACATGTCATACTCATTGGCACCAACTAAGTAAAGTTGAAGACCATGTACACCTTCATCTACATCCAGCTTACAATTATAACCGCAGGTTTAGCGAGACCAACATGTGATGATAACCACAAGCGATTCGACGGGGGAGGTGGGATGGGGGCGGAATATTTCTATTTTGAGGATAAATTAAATAGTGAGTTAAAAGATGAAATCCTTCACAGTAATAATTTGTTCGCCCTAAACACGGTTACTTTCCTCTCGCCCCCCCCCCACCCACACACACACACACACACACTCACTCACAACAAAGTTACCACGATCCGGCGCCTACCACGTTTTTACTGCCCACCAATCGGACTCATCAAACAAGATGACACATCTACGTGAACTAGGGGGGCGGCAAAGATCAGTGCCGGTTACAGGTCAGAGGCCTGGCTCCCGTCACCAGCCGACAAGCTCGGAGTGAGACGCCTGTCGGCGTGACGACACCGCGCGCGCCAGCAGACCCGAGAGCTATCTCCATTCCCCTGTTGCTGGGGCCAGTGTGTCGTAACTTTATTAGCACAAGACGACGACCAAACCAACCGCCAGATCAGGGCTGGGAACACCGATAGATCAAATAAATGGGAGAATAAAATTGTGTGGATATATGGTGGTGTGTGTGGGGGGGGGGGGATTTTTTATTACTGTATTCATTTGTGTATATATATATATATACAATTAAGAGACACTTCTTTATTGACTTTTTTGCATGACAACGTATTTTTACATTAGAAATAGAGAAAAAATGGATACTTTCCCGTGGAAAAACATCATATTGTCATTTGCATATATTTCATATATTGACTTGTTTGCCTAACAATAATAAAGAACTTTTTGTTTGTGTGTGTGTGTGTGTGTTCCAGTTATCCAGGTCAAAAACAAATTTTGACTCAACGGGTCGGGATAGAAGAGGGTCACACATTTGTGACGAGATCAGGGGGGACAGTTAATAAAGGATCATAAGGAAAACTCACAAACACACTAATACATAGGGGTCAGACAGACGCGTCTGACATCTATGGATACTAATACGCCACACGACCTAGGGACGAGACACCCCTCGTTTTATTCGAACAAGCTTAAACGCCTTAAAAAATAACGAAAATCTTATCAACAAAACAAACAAGGAAATCTACGACCACTTTATAGATCGACAGAAAATCCCTAATCTTGAGAGAATCAAGTGGTTGCGACATTTCAACAAGATAGAAATAAAAACTTACACATTAAAGAAATAGAGCCTAGAGCTAGAGAAATAACTTTCCGATTAATTTATAACATTACACCAACGAACGTCAGAAAGGCCGGAACAACAAACACTCTTAAGACCGAGATGTCCACTCTGTAAATATTTATTAATAGAGACTGAGAGACATCTGTTCTTAGAATGTAAAGAAATACAAAAAACCAAATCCACATTAAGACAACTGATAGAAGCTGGAACAGGTTACCCGGTAATCATAGATAGGGCTATAACCCTAAACGCTATCCCTAAATCACATAACACAACCCAACATGTCATCAGCCTACGACTGCTGGCAGAATATAGACAGCACATTTGGCAGTGCTAAACTAATGTAGCTTTCAATAGACGAAACTACACGGAACCTTAAATAGACACAATATTTAGAGGAAAAATTCAGAATCTAATAGAACAAATGTAATAGTGAAAGTAACCTAAAAAATTAAAATATACCAGATAAATTAAATTAAAGTTAATCAATAAAGAGCATACTATATGCTCATGATGTAAATATAAAATATTATCAACTATCTGACTATCTGTAAATGTAATGTAAGTGCCATAACCCCGAATATTGTCTGCGCTCAGAAATCTGCTCTTTTCCTTTCAGATAGGAATCGACAGAATCAAAGGAACCAAGGAACCTCCTTGAAAGGAACACACACGGACAAGTCCACTGGAGGAACAGCAATCACTCAATCACCCATCATCCCCTCTCTTATATGTTTTCTCACACCATGCCACTTTTCGTCCCTCTCATTCTCATATTTCACTTCACGGGGCATATCACCCATACCACCATGTCTGTATAAGTATGGGTTGAGACTTGAGAGGTTTTCTGATTGTTTTCTTAGCCCTTATGAGGCACGCTCGCCTCATGGACTCATATATGTCCGGTCTGGATGTAGTATCGTCGATGTTTGTCCATCATCCAAATTTGAGAAACCCCCTAAAAAATTCTTTGTAAAGCGTTTGGCAAAAAATAAAAATGTACATTTAAAATAATTAAAGTAAAACGCTATGCTATGTCCAAAAGGGACTGCAGCAGAGATCGATGAGAGAAGTTTGAGGTTTCCGCTGCAACCCAACTTTTTTAAAATTAAAAAAGAAAAGAAAAGAAAAATAAAGAGAAGGGGGAATGTATAAGAACTGTCACGTGACATAAAAAAATGCAAACCACTTTTAAGAAAAAACTTCCACAAAAATATTTGATCATTGATAGCTTACAATTTATTTAATGCCATTTTAATGGCTTCAAGCGTGTTTGATATTAGTGTCACATTAATTTTTTTTTTTTTTCTTTTCTTTTTTTTTTTTTTTAAAAAGGGGGGTTGCAGCGGTGAAACATGAAGTCATTTTTAAATAATAAATACGACTTTTATTGGGGTGGGTGGGGGAGACGCCAGTTTTGTGACGTCATGTTTGAGGGGCGTCTAACTTTTTGTGATGACATTGACGAGAGCAGAGGTGGGGGAATCTGGTTAAATTGTGGGAAGCACGTATGTCGTATTCCAGACAATTATTAAAGTATTTAAAGGTCGTAATCCAGGCAAAATGTCTCCCGTCAAAACAGCTGTATACCAAGTTGGGCTGTATACCAAAGAAGACGTATATTAAGATGGCACTGTATATATATATTATTATATACCGCAGCCTGGGTCAGATATCTTTTATCTTTGCGGCCAAGCAGCTTAAATTAATGGAGCATAGCTAATGAGCTAAACCCAAGTGGCTCTTCAATAAACTGTACAATGCAATCAAAGTTCAATGTGATTGTTTTACAAGTGACAAGCCATCAATGTCAAGTACTGAAACATCTTTCCGATTCTAACGGTTATTGACGCCTTGTACTTGTATGTATAAATGTTCCTCATTGGACAGCAAAGACCACAAAAGAGGAGCGGTTAAGACGTAAACACGCCCACTTTTGTTTCATTGGTCCCAATCTTGATCAATTAAAATTTGACTCTCAAAATTCATGAAGTGTAACAATTTCCAACTACTTGCAACCGATTAGGGGAGCGGTCAGTTTGTTCCTTAATTCTCATGGTGAAGTGGAAATAAATTATCGTCTTTTTAGGGCCAAATCTAGAGTTAGTTCGTTCTGAGATCAGTTTCTGTAACTATAATACTTAATAGGACTGATTCTTCTATTTTTACAAGTTTCAAGTGGATTATTTACTAGTTTTCCAAAAAATTGAAAAAGTAAGTGAATTTCAACAATCATTGTAACAGTGCAATACATATTTAACATATTCATATATACTAACATTAATAATTTTAAATGTTTCAAAAGCTTTGAATTTGAACTTAAGTTTAAACAAAGGAGTGAAAAGACTTAACTTATAATTTAAATTTATTTAAAATATAATTATTGTATTTATATTTTAACATCTGGAGTTTCGCTCTGGTTTGCTCGGGCAGCAATTTCAAGGGGTGGAATTTACGGGTTTCCCTATTCTTAGACAATACATTTTTTTTAAATATTTGATTCTATTATCTTTTATTTAAATAAATTTTATGAAATTCGTGAACAGAAATCGTCTATTGACAGTTACTTTCGATTTTTACGTGTCAGTTTTATAGGTTTATATTTGAATAACGGCAACAGTAATACTTTTTTTAGGAGCTACTCTTTTTTTAAAAACTTATTACACGGCAAACTATTTTTTAATTATGACGCCCTGTCCTACCAACATGAATTTTACTTTAAATTGCTTATTATTCGTAACACTTGAATGCTAAATTGGAAGTTAAGTTTTAGATTTTTTCGGTATTTTGTTAAGCTAAATAAAATAAAGGTAACTATCTTCCGAAATTGTTACAGTTACAGTTAATTGCAGTGAGTTACAGACGATCAGTTGTAGTCATATCTAATAGTAATAGTCACTGATACTGATACTGCGTTACCCGTCAAAACGGCCCAGACATAAACGGCCTCAGATAAATCGAATTTAGAGTGCCTTATGCATTAGACTTAGACTAATACTAATAGTAGGCTATGTTTATAATATAGATATTAAATTTAAATGGTTTAAAAATGCCATCAAGTATTATAATAATACGAGCGGGTAAATTATCGTTTAGCGGATCCGCCGCCATCTTTGTTTATATGCAAACTTCTGAAGCACTACAACTAAACCTAACCCCAACCCTAAATTCTTTATTACCTTCCATTTTGGAAACATTCACTTATAAAAATTTTAAAAACTTAACTAATTTTCTCTTAAATTTGGCGGAGAAGGCCTATTCAGTTTCCGACCTAGCAATATTACCGTCCTCGACGCGGCCACCATCTTGAATCCGTACAACGACTGCGTGTAAGCAAAATAGCAATGACTATATTTCTTTTTTGGGTCTCAAATTCCCCTTTGAAATTTTTAGATGGTTATAACAACTTATAAAACCTCATCAGGCAAATTCGATAGTGGTAAATCAAAACCAATTCTTCTTTAAAATCACAATTTGTGTCTCGAGAAAATAGAAAGTATTATGATTATAATTATAAATTTAAATATTAACTAGGGATGTGACGGAAGTTCGAATTCGAATCCGACGACATTCGAACTTCGAAATTTTTGGAGCAAATTCGAATCGGTCGGATTCGAATTTGAAAAATTACCGTTCTCAGAATACTCAGATGAAACACGGCCGTAGGCCGTAGTAGAAATCGTAACTAAAATTAAAAAACCTAGGCCTAGACACTTCAGCTGTTCATGGATTAGACGTCGTATTTTTCATGAACGTTTTTTAGATACAACCCTCTCACGAAATTGTTTTCATCCGAGTTTTCTAAACCTCGGAATGGATGACTGTCGCTACTGCCAGACAATGCAGAGAAACTGGTGTTCTTGAAGTTTAATCTGCCATTAATTAATTTCAAGTACTGAGGCTTTATGTGAATGTGACAATAAACAGTAGATCTATCTTTGTATCTTTAATTTTGTTACATGCTCTCATAACTCCAATTTTAAGAACTTCGTTTTTAATTTCGCTAAATGTTAATTTTTTACTTGATTTTAAGTTGTTTTTTTTAAATTTAGGTTCAAATTACTTTGGTGGCATTAAATTCATTCATTTTGTTTATCTTTTTAAACTGCAATAATATGCATTGTTTTTTAATTACTTATTTTTGTGATAAAAAATCCTTCTTGTTATGGGGGGGGGGGGTTCGGGACTGACACCTTGGTATACTCATTATACTCCTTTTTTTAGCCAAGTGTTGACCAAATCCGCATTCGAATCCGACGTATTTATATTTACAAAATCCGAATCCGACGGATGCGGATTTTCATCAGCTCCGTCACATCCCTAATATTAACCATAAATTTTGTTATACTTTACAAGAATAACAAAGGTCCTTCACGCCGTACGCCTTCACAGTTACAATACAATTTTGGGCTAGGCTCAATTTCTTTTCACATGTCTCATAAAATAAAAACAATGTTTATTTGCTTAAAAGTCACATTTTCCTTCCATTTTCATGAGAAAATTAACATAAAAAATGTTTTTAAAAAAAGAATTAAGAATGCTAAGAGATAGTTCTGTTAAAACAAAACTACTAGATCTATTTCTTTTCAATTTTAATTTAAATGTGCTTAAAAGTTAAAAGTATGTCAACAACAGTGGCCTGAGGCTAAGATAAGTTAGATCGACCCATTTTTGGTGATATTATTATTATTAAAAAATATCCTTCAAAAGTTCTAAAAGGTTTCCCTCCTCTATATGAAAATAAATGTGCCGCCAAGTAGCCCAAATCTGAACGTAGTGCGTATTATAAGTAAACATAATCCAATTTCTTATTAGAATGACCCGGTAAGTTTTTTCATTTTTTTTTTTATTTTCACATGTAGCAATCTATGAAAGAAATCGTCACAAAATAATTGCATTTAATTATGGAGAACTAATCTAGCATGACACCCGTTATTTCTTAACATTTAGTTCACAACTTTACAAACACACGCACACACACACATACAGACACAAGAATGTACTCGTGCACATACTTATTCATACACATAACTCGAGTTATCAACAAAAAAAATTATATCTAATAAAGCGCTGCTCTTTTTACATTGTTCCCTTTTCAAATAGGAGCTCCAAAAATGACGTCACATCATGTAATATTTTACGGCGCGAAGCACCACACGCTGTTAAATCTCGCAAACAAAATTATCATAATTTTACGTCTAAATTTTCAATTTATAAAAAAAATAAAAAAATATCTAAGTATAAGTGGCTTCGGACGCGCTAAGGCGCAATATATATATATATGTTACGGCCAATACGCGAAGTGGCCAATGTTGCTGTTAGGTAGCCGGCCAAAGACCGAAGAAATCATGAGCAGATTAAAGCTTGACTAGTACGATATAATGCTTAACTTTGATTGTAAATTACTAATGATTAAAATCAATTACAAAAGTGAAACTTTATAAGTTTAGTAGGCTAATGTATTTATTTATGTTGTTATCATTTAATTTTAAATAGATAATATTAATAACAGTATTTTTATAAGCAAAATATTTTTTAAAACAAATTATAAAATAATTTTAACGTAAGCCGAAACGTAAGTAATGTGGTCGAAGCGGCATGGATTTGTTCATTTGCTGATTTATCACTTTCCAGTACAGAGCAACCTGTCGCTAACACTAACATAATAATAATAATAGGAGGTTAGTAACCTCAGTATACTTTGTATTGTGTAATTACACCCCACGACACATGCTATACGTGCTAATGACTTATCTTTTTAACTGGAAACTTAGATTAAAAAGTATGAAATTAAAATACGAGTAATACATTAATCACAATGGTTGGACCTTCTAGTTCTAGGAAAAGAAAGACTTAGGCTGTGGTTACACTACACGCGAATTCGCTCATCTAGTCGCGCATCTGAAACCTCTTGAAAAACAAATGCAATAACATATAGTGCGTGGTTACACTGGCAGCGTAAAAACGCCAGTATACGCGCGTATACGCGCGAACATTTTGATTTTTTCCAGCGCATCGCGCGAATTCGCTTTCAAAAGTCAACAAAATGGCGGAAATTTTGTGCCACTTCGTTTCATTTTATGTGTGTAAATACTAATTTAATCAATAAGAATTGGCTTTCATGCATGATTTTCAACATTTAAAACAGTATATTTCAATTTGAAACTAAAATCATTTTGATTTTTATTATGGATATTGACAAGTTAAGTTCATGAGTCGTGAGCCCACTCTACTCAACGTCGTCGAAGTGTTACCACAGTAGTAATAATACTAGGTAAAAGAAATAGGAATTTGGGAAGGAATCTTTGGCTTGAAATTGCAGACGAACATAATTCTACAAGTAAGTAAGCCACAAATATTATTGTAGATGTTGTTTATTTAATTCAATCAAGAATGAGTCTAAAAATAATTGTAAAACAAATATTAATTTTAGGACTACAGCAAGTCAAAGTGGTTAAAAAGTGAATTAGGTCAAGACGATAACACTTGTTTCACTATTTAAACAACTTTAGTTCAAATTAATAATTAAAGCTATGCAGTTATTTGAGTTATTTTTCATATTCATAATATATTATTTATACTTAAAATTTACTATTGATATTTAAATTTAATGTTATAGTTACATTCAAAATTAATATTTAAATTTAAAATGTTTTAATTTTAATAATATTTTAAATTTCATGGAATGAATTTAAATTTAAAGAAAACAACAAGATTAATTTTTTAAAATTTCATGTTGAAATTCAAACTATTCTAACTAATACTAATACTAATACTGTTTTACTTTTTACTGTTACTCTGACTCTGGTAATAAATTAGTAATTAGTAATAGTATTCAATAATAGTAATACTACAATTCTAATAGTAATAGTTACTATGCTAACTTACTTAGTTGACTACTATTAGTAATATTATCAAAGTCAATTTACAGAGAGAAATACAGGTCCAATTGTTGACATTAGACCCTGCCTTATACTTATACTATTTGTTTTCCAGTATAATGTCATATATAGTAATAATAGTATTAGAAAATAGTATAAGTTGATAGCATTACTATTACTATTCTGACTATTCTGTAGTTTTACAGGTCGTAAAAATACAGTGGAAATATATTACTTTTTATCACAATAACATACACATACCTGTTGAATAATTTACTAAATTTATTATCAATGAATTCAATGTGGTGATTTAAAAAAGTTGTGGTTTAACTTGAACTTTTCGAATTTATTATGTCATGTATAAAAATAAATTTCAAGCCTAATTTATATATATANATATGAATATGTGTAAAAGCAAGCTTTTTCTTCTTTTCAGCCAATGTTGTAGAAACAAAATGGCAAAGCCTGGGAGACAAATTTTGTAAAGAGCCTTTTAAAAACAACAAGACCTCTTACAGATAGGCAAGCTAGATTTAATGGGGAAAACTGTTTATGGAAATTCTATACCCAGCTACTATTCCTGTTGGATGTGTTCTCTTCAAGACACGGAAGGTTTATATACAATTTCCTGACATACATTCAGGATAAGAGAGAAAAGAAATGTTATGGCATTATCGGAAATAAAACCATAATACACGGTGATTTTAATGACAATGTAAATAATAATGAATCACAACATATTGGCATATTTGGAGATTCTGTTAAAAAAAAACTCTTTTCAGTACACATAATATACCTTTGATAAACACCAAAAATTCAAAGAAAAAGAAAAATGAATAAAAGATAAGTCAAAAGCTATTATCACCTGATTCATTTAGAGGAAAGTTAGATTGAGAAGCTGAAAAAAGAAATCATGTGTCTGCTACCACATCTTTATAAAATGTCAAAGAGATTAAAACTAGGAATTAAATAAAAAATGCAACAACTTTTGGTAAATGCTGATGGACAAGAACAAATGGAAAGGTTAAATTCATTTATGGATCAAGATGATTGTTCTTTGTCAAAGTCATCACCCAACATGACCAAATGACAACAAGCCTCAAAGAAATTTCATGTCAAATGGGATTGTAAAAGAAATGGTGACCTAAGCACTCATAACATTTAATCACAATGAAGAAACAAAGTTTTACAATTAAGTGTTAATAATAAACTGTTTAGTGTTTATGTTTTTACTGTTGAGTGTTAATAGTTTTCTTGTTACATGTTACATTTAAAAATAGTTCAAATTTTACAAATAAATTTATAAGATTTTTTTATTTTTCATTTATGAGTTTTAAACACAATTTTCTGTGTGCTTGAAAGGAGTTTAAAGCTCAAATTACATGATGATATAAGACAAAAAATGTGTTTATATTAATTATAGTTATGTGGAATTTATTATTGTTTAAATATCAAATACAATAAGCATTTATGATTTTATTGCAATGAGGAACATCATCCTTATGTTGATCCAAATTAAAAAAGAAATTAACTAATCTAAATATTTTCACAAATTGTTTTGAAAATAAATTATTGAAGAATAAAAAAATTTCTATGTCTGTTTAATGTTTACATTAAAGAAAAACATCTATAAACCAATGGTATGTGATTTTTAAATTTTAATACATTTATGGACCTTTTCATGGTTAATACTTGTGTGATTCTGCTGCATGCAATGCTACATCATAATTTTTCAAGAATTATGTTATGAATATGTGGTATTAATATTTAAAAAATAAAATAATTTACTTATATACATGCATTTTTTGAAACTGTTAGTATAATGAGAATATTGCTAATATTGTGATAATTTTATAAAAACATAATACTTTGTGACTTAACTATTTGAAAAACTTTTTTCTTTGACAATAGATAAAGTAATTAAAGTATGCAGCATGCACTAACACTTAGGTATACCTGTTCCCTAATTTAAATGGATTCAAGATTTGATAAGAAGCACAGAACAGTATCTAAAAAATATTGGCTCTAAGTCATCACTGATAATGGTAATCTCAGTTTTACAAGAAATCTTCCTAGTTCCCCCTATCCCCCACCCCAATTTAATTATTATTTATATAAATTATTTATCCAACAGCATCTCATCAACAGCAAAAAATGTGTTATTTGCTTATGATTATATAAACTATAGAACAATTAAGTCTGACGAGTATATTGAAATGTTACAAATACACATAGATTAAGATAAATAACAAAAGTAGAAAAGTAATTGTATTAACATACACAGTGTTTACACTAAATTTATGTATTCAAATGTTAAAAGTTAGGAGTATAGATTAGAGAAGAAAAATAAATGCAAACTATAGCATTCAGGGCAAATATCTAACCCAAAATAAAAATGCAAGTACTTAAAAGTAATAATAAACAAACAATTAAGTTGGAATCCACAGGTTAATGAAGTAATTAAAAGCTCCAACAAAACTCTATTATGCTTTATAAAAATAAAATTTCATTGTGTATTTTAAAATAATACTAAAATGTCTACCTTAAACCAAGTTAAATTTTAATTATTTAATACCTATATTTTACGAATGTGAATCGTTTAATTTATATTGTACCTATAATCCACCATGTAAAACATAAATTTATAAATAGAAGAAATAGCAAAATAATTGTTATACAATAAGTATTATAACCTAGGTTAGCCTAGTGTGGTAGACACAGAAATATAAAAAAAAGTTTCTTATTCCATTTTCAAGAAAAAATATATACAAATGCTCATTCTTCTGTATGGCATTTTTGTCAAGAATTGGATGGCCTTAAAAAACATAAATAAAAATTCAACAACATTCAAAACTTGCATAAAATGCAATCTTGAACATATAATGATTTAATCTACTTAATAGTAATGAGCAATTGTAATTATAAGACATATGATGGAACAATATTAGCTTTGGATCTTCAAATAACTAGATAAGTATAAGTTTTTCAGGGCCAACTATTTTGAACTATACTTAAAGTTGTAAATTTCAACTTCTCTGTTTCACCATGTGTATGGATAAATTAAATATTCCCATAAAGGATCTTTCACCTTCAGTAAATGCATATAATATTATAGTATTGTATTGGTTCCATGTAGCTCTGTTGGTTGAGGGTAAGAGAAAGTGAGAAAGCAGCCCTAATTTATTCTACATATGTTGTTCTATAAAATTCCCACAGTCACTGGGCTTCCTAAAAGCTCCAAAAATGGTGTCTTGAAGTTCAACTTGAAGAATAATATACAGTAATTACATTGTAATTTTAATGTTTTGATAAAGATTATTTGATGCATGTAAAATTATGTCTCTATTTGGGTAAGGCATATGACGGTATGTTCATCAACAAAACACTGCCAAACAGCATCAGGTCTTTTAAATTATTTTTAAAATCGTAAAGTGGATATTCTATAAAATGAGAAGTCCTAAGTTAGTTGAATGGAATCTGAAAAAAAAAACATAAGTGAAAGTGAATTATTATTTTAACTAATATATTAATATAATGAATGAAAAAAATGCTTTTTGATTTAAATATTATCTTATAATATCTTATATTTTGTAGACAACTCAGCAAGAAACTAAATTTTTATAATAAATAATAATCTGCTACTTTCAATACAGCCCTGAATTTGAAAATTAATTTCAATTATATTCTTAATACTGTATATATATATATAAATTTAAAGTTTTAAAAATTTCTCTAACAAAACTTGTACAAATGACATTGATATTTGTGAATTCTAATTTGTTCAAAAAGTAGTTAAATAATGTTAATTAAATTTACTTTACTTTAATAATTATTAGTCTTATTTAATAATTNGTTTTTTTTTAAATACGTGGTCTTATTCTATTTAATTTTTAAACAAATGTTCTAGGTGTCATCCTGAAAAACTCATTAAAAGAAAGCTTCTTTGACGACTAATTTCTTCTGTGACTCTAGGCTAGGCACTCTAGTCTAGCAGTCTAGCGCCAGCAGCCAAGGGCCAAGGCCTAAAATTACTAATAATCAATTTAATCATAATTAGGAAACAATAATAATAACAATGTTATATGTTGCGATCGAATTTCGAAGTAAATGAAATTCAACACTCTTACTCATACTAAAAGATTTGGGTTTAACCACATGTAACTCTGATCTTTACCAATCTAATGAAATAATGGGGGAGATTTATTTGATTTTTATCTATTTTAATTCTATATGCAAATATTATTTATTAAATAACAACAGTGGTTGTTAAGCTAAACAAATAAAAACGAAAGTAGGCGATGTCTATATAAACACACAAAATGTGTGTTTAAATAGCGAAAAGGATAAAGGTTAAAGTTTGTTGTCAAGACAAACAATGTAATTCGCGCGATATCAGCTGAAACAATCGCTTGCAGTGTAACCACCTTAAAAATTACTTTTCAGATGCGCGTTCGCGCGTATACTAGATGAGCGAATTCGCGTGCAGTGTAACCACAGCCTAACGCAATAGTTAAGTAGCGTCACAACGTGGCAGTGGCACATTTTAATTTTTTTTATTACCACGTACACGCCATCACACCCGAAGCGACAGATGAACCGCTAACCGGGCAATCTTTCACTACCATATCGGGCTTTGGCCAAGGATACCCAGCCACTTCGCGAATTGGCCGGCCAAAGCGTGAAATATAATTGTAAGTACTTCCGAAGCGCGAAGTGGCCGTACTCCGGGCTTTGGCGGTAACATATACAAGTATAAAATTAGTATTATTACTATATTACTAATTGATTCTAGTTTGATAGGGCCGTTATGTCGAGGTTGTTTTGTCGGGATGACAATAATACTGATAGTTAAATTTTAAATAGCATTTTGAAAATTTAAAGATCTATATTTAATTAATTTAAATTTAAGACAAAATTGTCAACCACTTGCTATAAAAAATATAATTATAATCCCTTTTCAGGGTAATAGTAATACTTTATTTTATCACATTTTAGATATTATTATTTATTTTAAAATTAGAATGTTAGTTTTTGAGGGGTAGATCTACTTGTTTTTTTTATAGGACCACCAAAACAAATTCTTACTTTTTTTGGTATTCACTGTTGGTGACCCCGCGATTCATAGTTAACTTAGTCTTAGTCTTAGGCTACTAATACTAATACTAGAAAAAGGATGGCTATGGACTTCTCCCGCCTACGGCAATGACGATTAAACTAATTTAAATTAATATTATAATCATGAATCTAGTTCAAATAAATTTTTATGTTCTTTATAATTATAAGCAATACTTACACAGTAATAAAATTCATTATTTAAGTTATACCATTGACTATATTATATTCTCTATAAAAAATGAAATATTATTTTTTTATAGACTATATTGGCATTTGACAAGAACAACCCCGATTAAAACTAAAAAATAAAACTAATTAAATGATAATTGAAAGAAATTATGCTTAAAAAATTGTAATGTATCAATAATTTTGTTTTTCGATTATGCATGGGTTACACTCACTGACTCACGAAACCGTGAAAGAGCGGTCATGGAAATGTTAGCGAACCAAATAAACGCCACAACGGGACTCCTTGTGGACATAATAAAAACATTTTAATGTTATTTGAACTTGTTTAATCATTTTATGTTTAATTTATTTAATCTTCATCGTATGTGGAGCAGTCCATAATAGTCGCCATAGTGCAGAGGCGTCGCTAGGGTTGGTGTCACCCGGGGCGGTAGTTCATGGTGTCACCCCTTCACGACATAAGGGGGCTTCCATAAATGACGTCACGCGACGTTGCCGATTTTACCCCCCGCCCCCGCATCATACTTTGTCACAAAAACTGAGAAACCCAACCCTTTTTTTCGATATTTCGTCACAAAGCTTTGACACACCCGATCTTCTAAATGAAAATTATCATGTGGCAAATTATTTATTTATTTAAAGTTGCGCGTTTGGAGGTGATTTCACATTTTTTAAGCACACCCCTCCCTCTCGTCACACATCGTCACTGATGCGTGCAGCGTGACACTCCCCCCTCCCCCCCTTAGGCACGCAACGTCATTTATGCGCGGCTCCTAATCTATAGAACTCCTCCCAGTCATCAAGTACCAAATAAAGGGGATAAAAAATAATTTAACTTTTTTTGGCACCCGTTGAGATCAGCACCTCTCCTCCTCTCTAGTGAATTATGTTTAAAAGAGAAAACAAATCCTTATCACATGAAAAAATTAATTAGATAAAACGATAAATAGAGTGAGAGAAAAAGAGAAATGTGTAAAGAACCAAATTTAGCGTAAATATCCAGACCAACTCCTAAGCCTCTTCCTCGCCCTACAAAAAAACAAAGCGTATTCTTTCCACCACGCACCCGAAACATAAAAGCAGTTAATGACAAACAAAGTATTTCAAATATAGAAAACAATTCCTTACCCCATGAAAAATATTTCTTTAAAATACGGAATAACGTATAATATTATTCTTTATGGGCCCGCGTTTGTAAGCACAAAACAGCTAAGTGGGGATCAACGTTCTCTCTAAGGTTTGCCGGTTGTTGTGCTAAATAAAAAAAGCAACTCGTGTTCAAAGTTTAACAGCTTACCATTTTTAGTGTGCAAAAATGTTGGTAGCTCGCAAAAATACATGCATCAATTGGATCGATATAAACGACTTTAAGCGAAACAAAATGTGTTAAAATAAAAAAAATATAGCAGATTATAATTGAATAAACAATAATTATAATTATAAGTATATACTTCTGTTCCACTAAACAGAAATATACATTTATATGTTCATCAAGTAACCAAATGCCAACAAACCCATATGCCGCTAATCTATTCTGGGGCACTCTGGTTTCTGTCTGTCAACAAGTTCCATATTTATAGACTTTGTCAAGGTTGATTTGATGTCCGTCATTCTGACAAAATTTAATCCTCATAAGGAAGTCTACATTTAACTCTTACAACATATTTCTAGATTTTACGTTTCTAGAATTCATTAGGCTAAATCCACGTTCGCAATCAGCGCTCGATGCAAGAAACGTAGCACAAATATCCAACAGGATGGCAATGTCGCTGAATTATTCTTCAGTCATGACTAACTAAATCACCTCATCAAAAGTCTGAATCAACCCACATATTATTTTTTTTCTTGGAGCACAAATCTTAAATTACCATACTGAGCTATAAAATTCTCCACAATTTCTTCAAAGCTTTAAAGAAAACCGGTACTTTGTATTTAGAAATCTAGGGCACAAAGTTTTGCTTCTTCAAAATTAGAATTTGACGTGTCACTAATGCTTACAACTCGAATATTCACTAAGGTATTAATTAGCAACCTCTGCAGACCAATGAACATTTTCACCAAGGTGATCTCCTCTTAGGTTATTGATCCTTCCTTTGCCTTCCAAGTCATTAGATTTTTCCTTAATTTGGCAAGTTCTCCAAATACTTCATGAATAACACTAAGGAACAGTCCGAAACTGTGGGTCTCTGCGCTTCTTTAAACAATATTTATTGACTGGGTCATAATATAATCGTGCCTGCTCTTCACAGTATTCAGTTACGTCTTGTATGTAACTTTCAACAATGCGTGTAAATAGTAAAGCAAAGTGGCGTGAAAGCCATCTGACTTCAGGGTCGTCTAAAAAAAAAATTCTGCACTAGGTGTCCAGGGCAAACTGAGTTATTATTTCAAAACACTCCTTTCAACACTCTGTCACTGTCACCCTCAACACGACTCACGTTGTTTTGATAAAAATATCACACCAGCTTGTTCGTGACATCTAAGTCTCTTTTTTAATTTGTTGGCGAGTGATATCAAAACTTTTGTTCATCTCCAAGGCTAGTAACCAATGTTAATATTTTTTGTATTATTTGAAAGGGAGTCTTTGATATTTGTCTGGTATTATCGTTAGACGAAGGAATTGAATGATGTTGCTAAAGTCTGTTTGTAGTGTGTGAGAGATGGGTGCTACATTCTTCTAGACATTTATACCTGTTTTCTTAATTGAATTTTAACAAAGGATGCGACGGAGTTTCAGGTAGAAATAAAGTCGCTACTAACTTTTCTGACAAAGGCGCAGCAATTCTAATTTTTTACCTATTGAAATTTTCTGCGCGGTAACTCAAAACTTAAAGGGAACATTGATGGGATGGGACCTACGAACCAGACTACCTATATATAAACATGCATATCTATGCTTGCACGCCTTTAACATATATTTTTTAAAAACAAAATATTAACTCAAAGATATAAAATTCATAATTTTTCTCTAAAAATAACAACAAAGAATCCACCCCCCACACTTTTTTTTAAAATAGAAAAATCATACTACGCCGTCACCCCTCTGTGGTGGAGGGAAAGGGGGGGTGGGATTCGTCCACGATGTTAATACTTCAAAGCTCAGTTGGCGTGTTATCTTTAAAAACATAACACACCGCTTCTTTTATGTCCAGAGTTTTGGACTTTTTCCCTGGTGCTGTTGTTTCGTTTTTTCCCCTTCACAATTTGTTTTTATTTAGTTTGTGTTTTATGAGTGTGTTATTATTGCAAGTTAACTGATATTTTTAGTACATTTTTTATTCGCTGTTAACGTAATTTCATTGTATTTCTTTCTAGATGAAGAACACGTGCCTACTTTTTTTTCTGACATAAAATCAACGCAGTAAAATGTTAGCCTTTGGTGCCACCCCTTAATGGTGTCACCCGGGGCGGCCCGCCCCCTAGCGACGCCACTGCCATAGTGGCCACAGCCATCTAGTAGTCGTAGCCGAAGATAGGTATCCCGGGGTTGCCAACAGTTAATATCAGAATAATAAACAATTATTATTTTAGGTGGTCGGATAAAAAAACAAGTACCTTTTTGTTTAAATGAAAGTACGATGAGTACTAAATTAGTACGAAATATTTTGTTTTATATTTCACTCATTTTCTGTGATTTGCGGCGCAATTGTTGTTGTTTGAAGTCTGATTTAAAAAAACAAAACACACCCTTTTAAAATTAAAAAGCCCTTTAGACTCAAGAAAGCACCAAAAACTTTTGTAATGGTAAAGCATTAAATACATTTTAAAAATTCTAATATTAGTGTTTTAACAGTAAGGTATTTTATTTAAAAAATTTTAATGTAAAAAAATTTAATGAGCTATAACTATAACTGAAATAGTGTTAAGTTAACCCCTTTTCAGTACGTAATTTCAACCTCAACAGCCCTCAGTCAATAATAGGCCTAAGTCTTTAAATAAAATTGACTTTGTTTCCATCTTCAAAAAAACGTGTTATTCATTAGAATAAGTCATTTATTCGACAATCCTCCGAATCCCGGTCCCAAGTTATTTTACACCAATAAGGGGAAGTAACCAGATAGTACATGAAAGTATGTTATTTATTGATAAAATATAGACAAGTGATACATATTGTCCGATAACTATTCATTAAATAATAAAAATTCTAATATTCACACACCATTTCCAAATAGCTGCCTAAAACATGATGCGCGACTGAAAAGGCCGACAAGTAGCTTGCAAACAGTGCTCGACTTGAACAATCTGATACCGGAGTTTACTACGTTTGGCTTGCATATTCATAGTCATTCGATAGTTCAATTCCAGCTAGTTATACTGCAGGTAAAACATTCGGAGTAATATTTATCGGAGCGGCTGGCCTATCTGCCATAATTTGTTTTTATTTATGAAATTTCACTGAATTTTGTACTGATTAACTAAATAGTAATCGATAACTCACGAAAAATAATTTGGGACCGGGATTCGGAGGATTGCCATTAATTCTATACTATATTAGTAATAGTAGTAGTGTAAAAATAATATTAATAGTATTGACCTAATTAGAAACGTACGCGGTTTAAGTCCGTGAATATGAAGATGAGCTGGAAAAAATATAGAAAAAACGAGTGCAATACAACGATATGGGTAGTCGAGAAAATACTATTTTAAATAGCAAGCATCGTAAATTTTAATGAAAATGTCTTTTACTGCCAATAAAAAAATAATCTAAGCTTTCTCTTTAACTGTTATACTAGAATAATAAAGATCAGTTGCAATTTCGTAACTCAAATGCGCAAGGCCGCAAGGTCTTATTTTATTTTCACATGAATCATAATATGAAACCAATATCTTCAAAAAGGAAAGAAGGTGCTGAGAGATTTATAACGCATTTAAATTATTGAAGCCATTTTAAATGGTTTCTTCTTTAAAGTAGTGATGAATTAGGCTTTCTATTTTCAATTTAAAAAAAGCTGCCCGAAACGCCACATAATAGTCGTCGTTTCGACTGCTATTCCAAACAATGTATACATACAGGCAGAGGCGTCACTAGGGTTGGTGTCACCCGTGGCGGTAGCTCATTGTAACACCCCGTCATGACTTAGCCCATAGAACTTCGAGTCCTCCAGTGCCAAATAACGAGAACATAAAGAATTTTACATTTTGATGTCACCCCTTGTGAAGGTGTCATCCGGGGCGGCCCACCTCCACCGAACCTAGTGACGCTACTGTATACAGTATACAAGTCACCATCCATACACCTATTTTTCACAGTAGCAAAGCAAGTGACATGCTTCCAGCAACACACTATTTGAACTTTAATGCACTACAAAGTTTAATTCCTGCTGTTAATGCATTTGTCATACTAATGACCTAATTTAAAGTAAACCGAACATACAAAACTAAATTTCAACAATGACGTACCGATCAGTCAAGTTATACAGGCCCAGCAGCTTGAATGTTTATGACTGTTGTAACTATTTATTAACCTTAAATTTAAATACTGGCACGAGGTGGGTAATTCAGCATGGGGACGTCAGTGGTGGTGAAAGTTTACATCATTAGGGGTCGTCCATAAAGTACGTCACGCTATTTTTTTTACTCTTGACCATTTTTAACTCCCCCCTCCCCCTCCCGTCACAAGCTGTCACAAATCTTGGACCCCTCTCCATAAAGTACGTCCCACTTTCAAACAAAAGTTGCTTTTTATTTACATACTAATTAAAATTGTATTTAAAACACCGCGACGTCACATCCCCCTGTCACACTTTCATACACCCCCTCGCCCCACTGGAGCGTGACGTACTTTTTGGACGGCCTCCAAGCAAAAAATATTTTCAACATTCGTTTCTGTCCAGATATTTTTAAAAAAAAACGAAAAGAAAAAAGCTTTTACTTTTATTTATATTTGTTACACACTTGAAAATCATTGAACTATTGAAACATTAAAACATTTAAAATAAAATGTTTTAAAATCTAAAAGTATGTTGGGGATAGGACAGACTCTCTCAATGTTAAGATGCGACTTTCCAGTTCCATGCGCAAATAGTATTTTTTCTCCCTTCTAAACTCATCCTAGTAGCTTTAAAAAATGGTGACTTTTAGTTTTGTAAATTGTAACTTTTGGCTTTTCATCCTAAAAATGTTTCCGAACCCTGGGATAGGACTGAAAAGGTTTGTGTGTGTGTGGGGGGGGGGTAGATTTTCTCAACGGTAACTCAATGTTGTCGGTGTATTTCAAAGTGAAGTTCACGTCCTGTCAGATAATAAAAGCAGGGGTGTTATTACTAATAACACCGCATTTCCTTCATTCCTAGCCCCTAACTATACTAATTTACTTTGCCAATTTTTTTTTGTCAACTGAAACTTAAAATTTAAAAGAAGGCAGTTTTAAAAAAAAAATTATACAAGCCATTCTTTTGTCATAATGCTACGTTAAAAACAATACATTAAAAAACACATAAAACATAATGCAAAAGTATTAGTAAAGAACGGCGTCTTGAAAGGCTATTTTCAAACTCAAAATGTGGTAAAAAAAAAATCACCCCCTTCACACCCACAGTAAAAAATTTTTTTTTAAAATTAATCAAGGCTCAAGGCAAAGGTTATCCATAACATGAATTAATATGCATCGCAAATATATCTCTATTTTTTTAGAAGCATTTATAAATAATTTTCATTTCAGGGATAGTTGGCTACGCAGTTGAAATCAAAGTAAAATTTTTAAAAATTCGTTTTGTCACTTTCAGACATTATCCGAACTCTTGGATCGTTATTAAATTGTGAGCCCATTAGTAAAAATTGTACTTAATTTAAAACGTTGCATAATCGAGGGTTTACAATCCATTGAGCTTTAAGTGGATATGAATTAGAGTACTAAGAGATAGAACTTCGTAGAGTGAATACCTTCACTCTAAATGAAAGTTATGTTGATACATTGCGCTTTAAGGCGAGTGGCTATTCTATTTAAGGTTGTTAAGACCACTCGTTTTGAGGACCTGTTAACCGTTGAAAAAAAAAAGACCAGTTGACCGTCGGTCCCTTGACCGTTGTTCACAATTTGACATCACGACCGTCAACTAAGCGAATTAACAAACAAACAAAAAAAAAATCGTTCACTAGCCGAACTCCACCAGCATTGGTGACGTGAAATTTTTATATTAATTTATATACCGTAATATCAAGAAAACGCTTTGATGTCACGGTCACTCGCGTACTGGCTCTGGAATTCTGCCGTAACGCAAAAAAAAAAATTAGCTTCGGGTAAATAGTACTAAAACGGACTAACTGAAGTTACCGTTAACCTGTCCTGATATGGGGGCCCGTTTAACCGTTAAATCAGCCTTAATAAAGTTTTTGACTATAAATCACTTATATATGAGACAGAACTAAAAGTATTGGTTATGTTCTATATAATTCGCACAGCGCGACAAACATTTACAGACTGAACTCCTCTTGATATAAAACACGGAGATGTGGTCATTATGGCAGGAGTGAACTCTGTTGACACGTGGAGCAGATGACTACATAGATACATAGAAATAAACCAAAAATGCATTAATTTAATTACGATAAATTCGATCGATCTGAAATTTGGATACATTTTTTTACTTTTGTTTCACCGCCCGACCGAGAGTCGTCGATACGGTGAAGTTAATATGGGGTATTTAAAAATGATCCTCATGCAACTAGCTAGGATTCTATCGAAGCTGAGATTTTGAACATTGTCTTGTTTCACCTGAAAATGCATTGTTTCAGATCGATCGAATGTACCGTAATTAAATAATTAGTCTATCTCTATTTATCTCTGTGTAGCATTTGTAGCCGTCTGGTATTGTTGACCTCCACGGGTCCCCGTAGGTTCGTTCCATCCCACGATGTCACAGGGGTCTGACGCGCGTTGCGTGTTTTATTGAACATAATCAATAGTTTAAGTTTTATATCTCAAATGCAATTGTAATGTAAGGAATTTATAGTCATAAACTTTCTTTTCGCGGGTAGTTTAATAAATGCGTTTCTTTTTAAAATATGCGTGATAGGTAAAGTTTCATAGTCCACATTGTGTCATCGTTTGAACAAGGAACTAATATATATATATATACACGAGTTAAATCTTTATTACCAAGTATACAATTCTAAATAAACAACACTATCATTTTTTTTTCTACACTAACTCTGTTTTCACTTTTTATTTATAGAGAATATATTTTGTGTCAAGATGAACGGCTATATAAGACCTGCAGCATCGTTCCCCGACATGACTCCCACATCCAGTCGTAAGATGGACAATTTTCAATCGTACACAGGCTACGGTCACGCGGCAGGACCACCTGCTTACGTGCACGGAGACAATCCTGCACCTAATATGAGTGCCTGGGCACCTGGGCATTTAGGTCATGGATACAAAGTCGGATTCGTGAAAAACACCAGGGCTCCGCCACTCAGTACTTGCCAGTCGCCATCAGTCACCGTTCACCATCGGTCTCACATACAGTGGCAGAGGTCACCACTTATGCCTACGTTGACGAGGTCTCGGTATACGCCGCAGTGGCCAAGGTCACAGTATACGCCTCGGTTAGATAGGTCGCAGTTGGTGGCGTCACAGTTGCCAAGTTCTACCATCCGGCCCCACGTGCCCACGTTTGACCAGTGCCTTCTTCAAACTGCAGCTGTATACCCTTTGAGCTACTCAGCTTTGAGGCCGTCCATTCCCGTTAACGCTGGCAACAATGTTGTTCCCACCCCTGGCAGCGCTCAGCTATTGACCAACAATGTAAAACTCTGCCCAACATCGCTGAATTATTCACCCAAACACCAAGAGAGACTTGTCCAGCTGACTAAAAGTTTCATTCAACCAGTGTCTGACTCATATGGTAGCTTCTACGGAGATAATAACGTGGACATGCAGCCACTTGATCTCAGCACCAAACACTTGAATAACTGGAATAACGCCCCTGTGACGTATAGCAACGGTCTTGACACAGAGTGCAGAACAAATTTCATTCATCAGAACAGTCTTGTCAGTGGTCAGAACATCATTGTCAGCAATCAGAACAGTCAAATTAGTGATCAGAACAGTCTTGTCAGTCATCAGAACAGTATTGCCAGTAATCAGAACAGCCTTTTCAGCAATCAGAACAGTCACATTAGTGATCAGAACAGTATTACCAGTCATCAGAACAGTCTTGTCAGTCATCAGAACAGTATTGCCAGTAATCAGAACATTCACATAAGTGATCAGAGCAGCTGTGTTATTCATCATAGCAGCCATGGCATAGATATGAATAGTCATGTCCTCAACAGGAGCAGTTCTGTTTGGGAACCAAACAGTCCAGATGGTAATCAGAGAGAAAGATTAAAGCTAATTTTCAATTTAACAGACGCCTCAACATCTGACTGCAAATTTTCAGATGAGTCAAAGGAATATAAGTTTATGAGATTCTGCAATTGTTTCAAGGGCAATCAAGATTGTAAAGAATGTTTCTCACAGAATTCAGATTATGAGATAGGTAGTAGTCACCTTTTAGATTTTGAGGATATCATGGTCAAGGTCAAAGTAGAAGATGGTGCTGCACAAACAACCCCTACCGTGAACACAGCAGATACAATGGACAGAAGTACTTGCAAAAGTGAGCAAGATAGTAAAGAAGGTTTCTCACAGAATTCGGTTAATGAGATAGGTAAGCCCCTTTTAGAGATCAAGGATATCACAGTTGAAGCAGAAGGTGTTGCTGCCCAAACAAGACCTACCGTGAACACGGCAGATATATCTGATAGAAGTACTGGCTTCCTTAAAGTTCCAGATGGTGAAGAAAGGGCATTCACTCTGAGGTCAGATGAAAATCTTTGGCTTTCTAAAATTGATAAGTCACAGCCCTTGCAATTTGCCCAGGAAAAAAACTGCAGCGGACTTGGGGATGTTCAGACAACTCAGTCAGAGCCTTCACATTTAAGCAAAACCATCAACTCATGTGACATTGTGGCTGATTTAGGTCCGATTGTTCACAAATTGCCTCCTGTTATTAAGAGAAAACGATCTTCCAGCAGAGCAGTCAGCAAGCGATCATCATCAGCCGCTTTTGATCCCAAGGAGCGCCCAAGTGTCATTACCAATAAGAAATCTGAGAAAAGTGAAGGAGAATCAGTTCTTAATATTGGTTTCACTCAGTTTGAAGCTGGTAAGAGTAAAAAGTTAAAAGCAGATGTGTGTCCAAGCAAGGACACAGTTGCGCAGGATAAATCTCATCCCCTTTCAGATGTTACCACTTCAGCGTTACCTCACTTGGGAAAGCCCACAAAACAGAAAAGGGCCAAAAAATCTGTTCTGCAAAACTTGAGAAAATTACTTTGTGGCAATGGAGATGTGTCCCCTTCTCAGACTGGTGGGACAGGGACCCTGTCTTGTGACTTGGAGAGGAAGATAAAAAAAGTCACTGTTAGCAAGCATTCACCAAGTAAAGATAAGACAAACAATGCCAAGGGGAATAATTCATCAGTCAAGTTTTTCGGTACCAAAGTTATGACAAGCATGGTGATGCCCACGATATACAGCAATGCCAATTCGAGCACAGTGTATGGCTATGTCGGCCCCTATGTGCCACCAATAACATTTGTGCCTGAGTCAGGAATGAATGGTCCTGCAAGAGAAATCTTGCCAAAAATAAATAATGCACATACCGCTGTACCCTTGTCCTCAATATATGGTGGGCCCATAACAAATACAGACATGCTTATCATAAACAATCTATAGCTTACAATGAAACACTAGACATTTGGGATGCTTCTCTTAATCTCACTCATAAAATTGCTAGACCTGCTTAACACACACAAATACAATATGTGCCTATGAAAGCATTTTGACACACTCAACAATAATAATTTTGCTCATGCAATCAGCTTAACATGCATAACACATAAAAACGACAAATTGATGTAACAAAAAAATCCTAGAATATATTATTGGTTAAAGCCCACCCAGCTCATGATCAGTACACATACACACCTACAAATATCAATATACATACAAATATCAGTACACTTACACTACTACAAAAATCAATACACATACACGCCTACAAATATCAGTACACATACTTGCCTATAAATATCAGTACACATACATTCCTACAAATATCGGTACACATACACCCCTATAAATATCAGTACCCATACATTCCTACAAATATTGGTACACATACACGCCTATAAATATCAGTACCCATACACTCCTACAAATATCAGTACACATACACACATACAAATATCAGTACACATACACACCTACAAGTATCAGTACACATACACGCCTATAAATATCAGTACACATACATTCCTACAAATATCAGTACACATACACGCATACAAATATCAGTACACATACACACCTACAAATACAGCCATCGCTTCATATATTTAATGACCTTACAGGCTATTGAGACCACAATGTATATTTCTTTTACTAGCTCCTTAACTCAGCTTCTCATGCAACCTCTTTCTTACCTTTACTCTTACACTTTTCCTTCAAAAACTATCTGTTACTATAAAGGTAGTCCTCTAATACTACTATACTTTATTTTATCATTAAAGTTAATACTACTATACTTTGTTTTATCATTAAAGTATTATTGAATTATTGAATAATTTTTTTTCATGTTTTATTTTAATGTTCAACTGGCATCAACTGGTGATAACATTCTGATCTATTTTTCATTTTCCTTATCTATCACCCACACTTTATTTAAACATAAACATCCATGTTATGATTTCATATTTTCGATGATTCGTTTTACATAATTTTACATTACATGTTATTATTTGTCAATTTATGTTACAGACACCAGGCTTACAACATCTGCGCCCTCTTCCCTATCTAAAATGTAGTTAATATATTTGAGTGGTAATATTAAACATAATAGATTTTGGTATTCTCTGAAGACTACCGGTGTCTCATGTCCTACTACCACCCTGACGATGTAACAGTTAAGGGTTCAACTGAACGTTTTTTTAATTTAAAAAATATACATATCTGCTCTTTCTCATTAAAATTATTATTTAACTTTGAGAAACATTTGTGTTTTGTCATGAAAGCCTGCATATATATAATTCATTTTTTCTACATTCACATTAATCATTAAGAAATTTTAAAAATTGATTATTTTATAAGCAATAAAACGATGAGTATCAGGGTGATTTCTATTGTTGTTGGTGTTAATATTCTGTCTAATATTTGTTGACTTTTTATTTGGTATTCCAGAAAATTAAACATTTGATTCAAAATAAATAAAGGTTACACATTTATAATGTATACATGTTATCAACAGATATATTGCAATCTTCTAGAAACTCACTTAGCCTAATAAAGATAAGAAGATCCAGAGAGATGCGCGTATCTAAATAAGAAGGTGATTGGTTGTTCAACACAACTAGTTTGAATTTTTCTTGAAATTAGATTTATAGGCCAGTGATGCAGTGGCGGCGTTAGGTAAGCGCGGGGCCTAGTGCCAGCAATGACCCCGCGGGGCCAGAGTACTAGTAAAGATCGCTAAGCACCAGTATGCTATGGTATTTAAAAATATGAAATATCTTGATTATTGTGTAATTTTAATACCACGTGTCACCTTTTTATTAAATTATTACAAGTTCGTTATTTTCTCTGGTCTATAAACAACGGTTTATTCATATCGAAAAATGACGTGCCGTTTACGACGTGATTTAAAATGCAATTTATTGGCAGACATATTGCAAAATAATGCACCTGAGTCATATTTGCGAAATCTATCGCGATCTCTTCCACTCATGTTGATATCGTACAGAGAAATCACTTTGATGACGCTAATTAATGTTTCCGATCGCACCACTACCGAGACACTGCCATTCCGATGACACAGTTTTCTAAAAATAACTATTTTAGTAAATCTATTGTGAATGACGTGTACACAAATAAAGGGGATTGGCTAAATGGTACATCTGACCTATTTTCCGCTAACGGTGTAATGCTTTCAAAGACGTCTAGAGCTACGATACGGAATTTGACCTTCAAAAAGGATTACAAGAGTGCCTCTTTCGTTTCTTTACAATCGTTTCCAGCATACGCTTTACCATCCACTCTTTGGTTCTACATGTATAGGCTATTAGCCAGGACGAGACATGTTCAGGACCGAAACGCGGGGCCTACATAAGCGCGGGGCCTGGGGCAGTCGCCCCAGCCGCCACCCTCAAACGCCGCTCCTGCAGTGATGGCGAAATTATAACACGCGTGCCGCAGTGTCGGCACTTGACTTGACGAAAATATTACTTCCCAAGTCGAACCAGTCAAGCCAAAGCCACATTTTTTTTTTTTCTTCGGAGTGTTGGCACTTTGCTATAAATGAGTGGGTTTTAAGATGTAAGATCTACCGAGAATATTTTACAAGAGAAAAGTTAAGGATTTGTTTACATACCAGAGGCTTATTTAGAGATGCTACTAGAAAACTTGTTCAGATTATTATAATAATAATTATTGATTTTATTGGGTAAAAAATTTAATTTTTTCGTTTAACCACAAAAATATCGGTTTCTCTATGCAAACGTTATTTATGGTGGATTAAAAGTAATTTCCCCAAAAGATTGCAACAGTTTTAGGTAGTTTTCTATAGAAGAATTTCTTAGTTACAGTTTACAGAAGCATTTATATTTTTAAAAAAAAAATTAATATGAATATTGAATAATAAAACCTTCAATTATGAAATATTTATACGAAATACTGCTTTAACCTTTGAATTTTTTAAAGTACTTGTACAATTTTTTCAATTGGGTAGCGGTAACATAAATTTAAGAAACAAACAAAAGAAAATATGGCTTGAAACTTTCTACACAATAGTAAAGTGAGAGCAATGTCAGTGGATTTTTAAAAAAAAGTTTTAATTAATTTCATTGACACCTTTTATGAAATTTCTTGTGTTCTAATTATGAAATTATAAGGGTTGACATTAATGACATGCTTTTAGTTCATCCAACGTCACACCCCCTCAAGAACCCAACTGTTTCAATGCGTAACCGGTGTCTTAATTTTTTTTTTAATTGTAGAAAGCTATGATTGCCCCACCAATTTTTCCCCTTCACCCCCAACAAACAATTTTTTAAAAAGAAAACTATTTTGCTTGCCTTACCTAGGTTTCCCAGCGCCCATCCCCCACCCCACCCCCAACAAAATTTTTAAAAAATCATTTCTTCCTATTTACAAGTCTTGAAATTAGTTTCAACGCCATGTGTGCCGCAATGGCCCAGAAGCTCAACAGCAACCAGTTGTAGACGACACAGTTCAGTGTCTGGGGTGGGGGCTTGCTCTGGGTCAAGGCTGCGGAAACATAATTTTTTTTTTAAAGTTAAAGTAAAATAAATAAATAAATCGACCATAGGCTGGTCTATTCAAAATCTAGAATCTGTTATTCACCCAGCATACAACTTCACCTCACTACTTTTTATAATTTGCATGCTGTATGTTATATCTTAAATCGATATACTTATACTATTAATACTATACAACACTACTACTATAATACTACACTACATTAAACTGCATTATACCAAAACTATACTATGCTATGCCATACGGTATCATTTTTTGTACAGTGGATAATATACTGCAAATATAATAATAATAAACGTATAGTGATAAGTTGGGTGTTAAAATCTACCGCCACAATTTGGCAAATTTAATACTCTGTCCCACCGCCGGGAGGAGAGGGGAGGGTTACTATTAATTGCAAACGGCACTCGATCAGATATTCTAAGTCTAACATGAAAGCTCTTTGCGCTAGAATTTTTTTGGTTTTAATATGCGTAGAACGGGAAAATAACAGTATTATTATTATTATTATTGATCAGAATCAGACCAATATTATTTACTGAATATTCATGAAAGTTAAAGGTTTTTATAGTAGCTGTAGTCGTATCGATACCATCATCACCGACTCTACTGGTATCGGTTATTGAATTGCAATAATTTCAAAACGTAACTAGACAAGTAACCAGAGGCGTCACTAGGGTTGGTGTCACCCAGTGCGGTTGTTCATGGAGTCACCCCCCTCACGACATATTCTATAGACCTCCTCCGAGTCTGCCAGTACCTAATAACGGAAACACGCAGAATTTTACACTTCGTTGACAAATTTGTGATGGTGTCAAAGTGTCACCCAGTGATGTCTGCACCACCTCCCCCCTTAGTGACACATGTGGCACCAAACGATCAAACTCTTAGCACGAGCCAAACGGTGAGGTGGGGATGTGCCAAGGCAGATAACCGATGAATCTTTCGGTTGAAGGATTGCGGGTAGCGTAGATAACTAGCACACACACACACACACACGTCTTTAAATTTAACCCTGTAGGCTTTAGGGCATAGATCTACTTCTTTCTGTAATTAAGTCACTAAATAATAATTAGTACCGATAATAATCTCGTGGGAGTTGCTGATCTTCTATCGAGCGCCTCCCCAGCCGGCGGATAGGGGAAAGCCCACCAGATATGGAGGGTACCGGGGAAATAAAATACCCGGGGTGGACCAAAATCAGCCCTACTGCCTTGTAGGAAGTGGAGGGATCCACAAAGGCTAGGGACCCAACCCGAACAAAGGCAGCTACCCATTGAGCTGTGAGGGGCAACCCCCCAAGTGGTTGCGCGCAAGGCCAACAACCCTGCCGTGTAAAAAATCAAAGTTACAAAAACACCGAAAAGAGCAACAAAAGCCATTTCAGTCCTGGGAGAAGATGGATCCTCTGAGGAGGGAAATATGACGCCTAATAGTGAAAGCCAAAATCTGGAAGCTGTTAGACCGACAACCTTCATCTCTACCAGGAACACCACCACCATCGGAGCGTGGAATGTCCGCACGATGTATGAAGCGGGAAAGGCTGCACAGATAGCCGCGGAGATGAAGAACTATAAGCTCACCATTCTAGGAATTAGTGAAGTAAGATGGACTGGACTGGGGCAGAAGAGATTAATCTCGGGAGAGATGGTGATATATTCGGGACACGAAGAAGAGGATGCCCCCCATACCCTGGGTGTTGCCATGATGCTATCAAGGGCAGCACAAGGAGCACTCATTGGATGGGAGGCCCATGGACCTAGAATTCTTTTAGCAACCTTTCGGACAAAGAAGCGTAGCATCAACCTAGATGTCATCCAATGCTATGCACCAACTAACGAAAGCGACGAAAGAGACAAAGAAGAATTCTACAATAGAGTGATAACCATAGTCCAGGGTCGCCCACGGAGGAACATCGTCATCCTCATGGGAGACTTCAATGCAAAGATCGGCAATAACAACACAGGGTATGAAGAGGTTATGGGACAACAAGGGATAGGCGAGATGAACGACAACGGTGAGAGGTTTGCAGACCTATGTGCCACAGCAGACCTAGTAATAGGAGGGAGTATTTTCCAGCACAAGAGAATACATAAAGCTACATGGGTCTCACCGGACATGAGAACGATGAACCAAATAGACCATGTATGCATTAGTAAAAAATTCAGGCGATCTCTCCAAGACGTTCGTGTAAAGAGGGGAGCTGATGTTGCCTCAGA
>MUZC01001002.1:31275-47634 GCA_002072015.1 Radix auricularia | reverse complement strand
CCTTTTAAAAGTAAGTCACGTTTTTAAATCAATTTTTATCTTATCTTATCTTATCTTATCTTATCTTATATGTTACAGACGCTCCTTCTGTACAGAAGATTATTGCGTCCTACGTATTTCTATGGTTTGTGTTTAGTCCTGTATTCTTACTAGAGTTTTAAAAGATGATAAAGTGGTGGCTTTCCTGGTTTCTTCAGGCAACCCATTCCACGCCCGAATACCGGACGGAAAGAAAGAAAACTTGTATGTGTTTGTTCTTGCATATGGAATAAGAAAGGTGTTTTTATCTTTATGTCTATTTGAGGGTTGTATTAGGTTATCTTTGTGTTGTATTTCTAAATTAGAATTAATTGCCTTATGTATAATTACTAATTTACTCTTGGTTCTTCTATCCTCTAGTGTTTCAAGGTTTAATGATTTAACTAATGGTGTTACTCTTGTCAGTTTTGAATATTCTCCAGTAATGAATCTGGCAGCTCTTTTTTGTATTTGTTCTAACTTATCAATATTTTCTTTGGTGGATGGGTCCCATACTGAAGATGCATATTCTAGTATAGGTCTCACCAGGGTGAGATAGCATTTTAGTTTTATATCTTTGTTACATTTGTAAAAGTTTCTTTTTATGAAGCCTAAGGTTTTGTTTGATTTTTTAATAACTTCATTGACATGGGGATTCCAAGATAGTTTCTCATTTATTATGACTCCTAAGTATTTCGCATCTTTAGTTTGGGTTAGTTCTTTTCCATGAATGAAATATTTTGAATTTATTTGTTTCTTTTTCTTTGTTACTCTTAGCAGTTGACATTTTTCTGGGTGGAAGGACATACTCCAGTTAGTTTCCCATTTTATTAATTCATCTAAGTCTTTTTGTAAAATTTTGCTATCTTGTTCTGACTTGATTGTTCTATAGATTATACAATCATCAGCAAATAACCTAACTTTAGTTCCTGTTGAGATATTGTTGGGTAAGTCATTTATATAAATTAAAAATAGTAAGGGACCTAGGACAGTTCCTTGTGGAACTCCTGAGTTAACCTTTATTGGTGTAGATTTAGAACCATTAATTATTACAGTTTGCTCCCTACCCAATAGGAAATCTTGGATCCAGTGATGTAAGGGACCTGAGATTCCAAAGTATTTAAGTTTTTTGAGTAAACTAAGGTGGTGAACTTTGTCGAATGCTTTTGAGAAGTCTAGTAATATTGTATCTATTTGATCATTATTATCTAAGCCTTTTGATAGATCATCTATTAGGTCTATCAATTGAGTTTCACATGATCTGTTCTTTCTAAAGCCATGTTGGTGTGGGCATAGGGCATTATATTTGTCAAGGTGGTTAACTATTCTGCTATATATTATGTGTTCCAGTAATTTACATGTGATACTAGTAAGTGATACAGGTCTGTAATTACCAGGGTCTGACTTATCACCTTTCTGAAAGAGCGGCGTTACATAGGCTAATTTCCAATCCTCGGGCACTTTACCCTGGTTTAGAGAGGCTTGAAAAAGAACTACAAGGATTGGGGACAGTTCATTGCTTAATTCTTTTAATAACCTGGCAGGTAATTCATCTGGGCCAGTAGCTTTGTTTATTTTTAAGTTTTTTAGGAGTGAATGTATACCTATCTCATCTACAGTTATGTTACCTATTTCTTCCAATTTATTTAAATTTATTGAAATTTCCTTGTCGCCTGAGGCAGAAAATGATGATGCAAAATATTTGTTAAGGATATTAGCTTTATTTATGAACGGCCCCCATGTTGTTTATCTACCCCCACTCCAATCCTATTTGCAACATACTTTTTAAAAAACATAGCCTATTATTTGGTTTTAAAAGTAGCAATTTTCAGTCGTTCAATAATTTTGAACTGTGATAAAAAATAAATGAGCGTTTAAAAAAAGTCTGGACAGAAACAAAGGTTTGAAAATATTTTTGACTTATTTAAAAGTTGAAGGGAGCGATTAATTTGTAACAATGGTTGATGATGTAAACTGTTCAATTTATTGTTTCCGTTTCGATTTTAAAAAAAAAAGCCAAAAACTATAGCAACAAATTGCATGAAACTGAAATATAAAGAAGAAAATAGAAGCTTTCTACTTGAATGGGAAGAGGATTTTGCAATTATTGATAAAGATAAGATGGTAAGCCAATTTGCCTCAACTGCCAAAAACCACTAGCAAAGTTTTAAATAAAGAAACAAAAACAACTCGTGTGCACAGTTGAACTTGAACAACATCCATTTTTTACAAAAATATTTTTCATTTTTTTTTGCTGCGCGGTAATTCTAAACTGCTGCGCGGCGTCGGTCAGACATATATCTGCGAAGCCGCGCAGCTTACAGGGAACATTAGTGGGGACATGAGTGATAATGTCTCAATGCGACTCTCAAAATTTTGAATATTAATAAAATGGCTCTCATTTACTACAGATCTAGTCACACTGTAAGTGGAAATAGAACGATAATGAGTGTTATTGATATACATTTTCAAGAAGTAATCAAAATTTTGTACCAGTAAGTGGGAAATGTTTATTTCCGTCAAAATTTTCTTTTAAACCATTACTGGTACCTTTAATTATGGCGAGTGGTTGTTCTCTCAAGTCAACTAATCTCAATGTAATTAGAAATTTGAGCAAATCTAAGAAGTAAGAACATGCAAATATTCGTTGTTGCAGTACTTGCAGGGCTACATAATCGTAATTTCTAAAACAGTAGAGAGATTTAGCACACTCACCCCATTTTACCACCCCCCTCCCTCACCAAAGGAAGCAGCAAACTTTAGAGAGTGTTTGTAAGTCCTATGAGTCCTGTGCGTTGAGGAGTAAGAGTCGAATTTATAATAAGAGATGGTGTGAACAATGGCGTCACTAAGGGGTTGCGGTTGGGGAGGGTGGCCCCGGGTGACAACACCAGGGGGGTGACATCATCAGAGGGGTGACACCAAACTTTAAAATTCTGTATGTTCCCGTTATTTTGCACTGGAAAATTCGGAGGAGCTCTATGGGTTAAGTCTTGAGGGGGTGACAATATGAGCTACCACCCCGTGTGACAACTACACTAGTGACGCATCTGGGCGTGAAACTCAAACCTACCCATTGAATATGATTACCGGCAGTCTCAACTTGAAATGTGAATCTCGAACCTGGGAGCTAAATGCGATGACATCTAGAGGTCAGCAGCCTAAAGATTAGATATTGTTGTGAGATGACATCTAGAGGTCAGCAGCCTAAAGATTAGATATTGTTGTGAGATGACATCTAGAGGTCAGCAGCCTAAAGATTGGGTATGTTGTGAGATGACATCTAGAGTTCAGCAGCCTAAAGTCACTAAAGATTGTGTATATTTGTGAGAAGACATCTAGAGGTCAGCAGCCTAAAGATTAGATATTGTTGTGAGATGGCATCTAGAGGTCAGCAGCCTAAAGATTGGGTATGTTGTGAGATGACATCTAGATGTCAGCAGCCTAAAGATTGGGTATGGTTGTGAGATGACATCTAGAGGTCAGCAGTCTAAAGATTGGGTATGGTTGTGAGATGACATCTAGAGGTCAGCAGCCTAAAGTCACTAAAGATTGGGTATGGTTGTGAGATGACATCTAGGGGTCAGCCACCAAAAGATTGGGTATGGTTGTGAGATGACATCTAGAGGTCAGCGGCCTAAAGATTGGGTATGTTTTTTTTTAAATGACATAAAAGTCAGGAACTCACTGCAGCTGTACTCGTAACCAGGGCCGATCTTTGCGATTGTGGGGCCCTGTGAGTCTTAGTTTGCGAAACGAAATCCGCGGGGCCTAGTCTGGAAATTAATAAGGATAAAAAAAGAAAATTACGATTGGCGGGGCCTATGAATGTGCTTACCCTGGGGGTTCCATTTTAGGGCTTGCCCAGTGGCGTAGCTAGGAATTTGTAGGGGTTTGGAGGCTCGGGAGTCTTAACATCTTTAGGCGGCCCCACATGTAAAAAAATGTTCGTACACTAATTTGGGGCTCCCTCAAGTGGGGGCCCGGGGGACTTTCGAATTTGGACCCCCTCCATCTCTCATATCTACGCTACTGGGCTTGCCTTGTTGTATTAGAAGAAGGTTTTCTTAGTGCATGACCAATCCGGCTCCACCGCTTCTGAAGAATCTCTTCCGCAATAGGCTTCTGTTTTGTCCGCTGCCACAGTTCCCGTTTGCGGATTATGTCCGGCAAGTGAATTCTGAGAATCCTTCTTAAACAATTGTTGATTAAGGACTGGATTTCGGTCAGGTTTACGGCGGTTGTTCTCCATGTCTTGGCTCCATATAGCAGCACAGGTTTCACCATACGTAGCGTTAAAAATCCTTAATTTTAACTTGCTTCTCAAGTTATTGGATACCCGAACACTCTTGAGTTGTTGGAAAGCTGCTCTTGCTTTTCCGATCGTTAATTTGACATCAGCGAGATATTATAATGTGTTAATTAAGAATGGGAATATTGCCAAATTCTGGATACACTTAACAGGCGGAGCAGTTCAAAGTGTTATCATTATGATATAGGTAAGCTGAGTGTCAATCAAAGGAAAAATGGCGTCCTAAGACATATAGCAAAAGAAAAAAAGTTTCACTGGGAATTTGACCATGTAATGTCAATATTAATATACGCCCCTGTCGCTTACGTGTGATCTTATGGTTTTAATTTACTGTTGTTAATTATATTCTGATGCAGGGTGATAACAATAAAATATGGCGTTGAGACTGCAATCCGACTAGATAGAATAAAATAAGTTAAACATATTGCAGGAGGGTGCCTTAGAAGTTGAAGAGGAACATAACAAAAAATGGGCACATAAGAAGAGGAACATAAAAACAAAATTATTACAAATCATGTCCATAATTAGCACCACTTTTACTCTTTAACTTTAGCTATAGCAGCTATAGGCTATTTCTTGTGCCGTTTAAGTTAATTGACATCCTATGGCTAAAACGGTTTCAATTTATGAAACAGTTATGCATACCTTTTGAAGGTGGCTCTAGTGATAATTAAAAGCCGTCAACAACAATTTTATGCGCAAAACATTGACTAAAACCAAGATTGATAGAATAATATACCCGACACATCCGCTAGTACTAGCAGTGTCATCAGCATTGCCACTGACTGTGCCAACAAGTGCGGCCGCACATCCCGCCACCAAATGACACCGATATTTGAAATGCAAGATTGTTCTTGGGTAACGAGGTTAGTTAGTTAGTTAGTTATTTCCTCTCGGGCCGAAGACGGCACATAGGGCAGAGGTCATGGATTTCCATTTTTGACGATCTGTTGCTAATTGTATCAAGTCCTGGTTATTTCTTAGGCCCATGGTTGAGCTTTCTCTTATGATTGTTCTACGCAGGGTTTCTTTTGGTCTTCCTTGTTTTCTTTTGCCTGTTGGTGTCCACATGAGGGCCTGACTTGGGAGTCTTCTCTTGTCCATTCGAAGGACATGACCGATGTAATTCCATCGTCTTCTCCTTATAAAATTTGACACATATTCTTGGTTGGTTTCTTTTCTTATTGTTTCATTTGATTTGAGATCACTCCATTTTATATTTAAAATTTTTCGGAGGCATTTGTTTTCGAATGCAACTAATTTTTTTTCTATATATTTAGTTGATAATAATAATAATAATTTATAGCTTCGTGTATGTAGCAGCTCTACACTTTTTATTTGCGGGTCCTCTCTCTTGTACGCACTCTTTGTTTTAAAGCCAAAATGTACGCATTTTTGCACACCAATATTATACGGAAGGAGAGCCAAAAAATGACATGGCGGCGTGTTGACTAATAAATAGTGAACTTGCCTTGCCGGCAAAGCAAGATAAAACAGCAACAAACAAACGTAAAAACATATGGCCAAGTAGTCATAATGTATCAGGTGGTTTGATTTGGGATCCACCTTTACTACCAGGAAAATGGACTCTTTTTAGCCAGCATCAAATTGAATTTATTAATTTATTTTGACCAATGTTACCCTTTGCTGCACACACATTTGCTTCACTTGACTTACGAAAGTGACAAGACTCACCATCAAATAAATAAATTCCCAGGTAAAGGGGAGCAACTTGGTTTTCTGTTTTGGTTAAACTATTATTTATTTATGAATTTCTTTAATTAGTTAACTGCTCGCCAAGTTGCATTCAAATCGACAATTTTTCTAAAAAATTTGATGCAATATTTTGTGGTCTCATGCTCAGCATTGGGTTATTTTGATTATTACTGACTTACTGATACACACTAGAAGTTTGTGGAACCGGGATTGTATGTGTGTGGGGGATTAGGTTTTCTTTAATGTTTTAGGGAAGTTGAGAGGGTGGTGCTAGCGATTTTTTTCTCCATTTTTTCACGCCTCTATGTAGATGCATAGTGTGTGGGTATGGAAAAGAAAAAATGAAAGACGCAAGGCTTAATTTGTGTAGTACCTTAGCTAGACCATTTTATAAGATATTGAGCTCCTTTAATTTTGTGTCTGTAATCTACATAGTAACTGCATAGTTTAACAAAAGTTGTTTTTAAATAAATACAACTTCTAGAAGTTAGGACTCAGGAGACGAAGCCTTTTAAGAATACATTTTGTTTGAATACAATCAAAGTTATCAAACCAGTCATGGTAGGTCCTTTATTTAAGATGGCAGGCCCTATATTTAAAAATGGTAGGCCCTTTATTTAATATGATAGGCCCACTATTTAAAATGGCAGGCTTTTTTAAATTTAAAATGGTAGGCCCTTTATTTAAAATGGTAGGCCCTTTATTTAAAATGGCAGGCTTTTTATTCAAAATGGTAGGCCCTTTATTTAAAATGGTAGGCCCTTTATTTAAAATGGTAGGCCCTTTATTTAAAATGGTAGGCCCTTTATTTAAAATGGTAAGCCCTTTATTCAAAATGGTAGGCCCTTTATTCAAAATGGTAGGCCCTTTATTTAAAATGTCGCACTCCATCCACCCATCTCGCCCTACTAAAAATATTCTTTTTAATAAATAAAGAAGTAGAACAAGACACGGTCTTGTTTTTTCTTGATATTTATCATGCGTGACCCATCAATGTGAATATGATTTTTAAAATTATAAATTATTTGCTGTCCTACTCAAGTGTATTTCTTTACCCTTGTCTTATCTTAGATATACAGACACTCCTTCTATGCAGAAGATAATTGCGTCCACAGACCATGAGAGATGATCTGTTGGCAAGTGATGCAGCGGTCACAGGCCACGGCTATTGGGGTTCCACGCATTACCCCAGCCGCCTAACTATTGTCTAGTTAGGTACCCATTCGGAGCTGGGTGACTCGGGGACTCCTCAGGCCGCGAGAACAAATCCTCACCTTCGTTTGGATTCGAACCCGTGACCATCGGTATGACAGTCGAGAGCGCTACCTCTCGACCACCACATCCCACATCAATTTGCTATTGTGGGATGCTTCATGAACGGACGTAAGTCTCAGGGGATCTGGATGCAGTCAACATAAAAGCGCATGACGTCTATGAATTTTTGCTTTAAACAAAAAAGATTTAAGTGGTGATACAAGTGCGCCCGGAATGGGATTAAATTGCTCCACGGATTAAATTGCAGGAACGATAAAAATGATTGACAATAACAGAAATTAGTTTTCTGGAAATCACCACGTTCTTGATTTATTCTCCACTGTCCCCCCCCCACCCCATTAAATCATTAATACTGAAGTTGCCCTTACAAGAACTTCCCCATAGATGTTAGCGGGAAAATTTAATGTAAAACTTTGGGCTTGAAACAAATTCGAAGTTTTTTTGGCGGGTTGAGCTGATGAGTTTTTGTTTTTGTTCCGTTGCGAGTTAGAGTGATACGATTTTTTCCCAGCTGGACTTCGCCAAAATTCAATATACCTTAAAGTAATTTTTTTAGTGGGTGTCTGTGTTTTTTCTTTCTTTTTTCTTTGGGGGGGGGGGTGATCAGCTCTGGAAACTTTATCTTAGTTCAAGTAAGGATAACATGCATGCAAATCCAAAGTGAAATGAATAAATAACAATTTTTATTATTATTTTTTTCAATTTTCAAGAAACAGAGCAAGAAACGGACAACTCCAGTTTTTGTCATTAGGCGATCCATTATTATATAATACGCAATAACAACTTCCTTTGTTTCATCAATATCACTTATCGATATGTCAGCCACAGCCGAACCCAAGGCGAAGAAAAAGAAAAAAAACGCCACCAGCCCTGAGGCGGATCTGTCTCCCAGCACAGAAAAGAAGAAGAAGAAGAAGTCGAGAGGTGGCGCCGATGAACTAAATCTAGACGAGCTAGAGGGCCCTTCGGATCTGGATCAGCCGCCCGGTTCCCCACTATCATTTGAGCCTGGCGTGCTGAGGCAAAGCTCGAGCACGATCCTCAGCAGGGGCGAATCGCCAGTACTCCCGGCGCAAGAGCCAAGCGCCGCCCCAACTGTCAAAATCAAGAAGAAGAAAAAGAAAAAAGGCGAGGAGCCGCAAGACGCGCTTGAGAACGAGGACAGCACGGAGAAACTGAAGGGTCGGACTGCATCGACGTCGAATATCAAAGAGCTGGAGGACGTTCCCGAAGACGGAGAGGAGAAAGGCAACGAGGACAAATTAGGAGGAGATAAAAGCGGGAGAAAGAAATCTAAAAAGTCGATAGCCAAAGGAAAAGAGCCAGAAGAAGCGGCAGAAGTTACAGAGGATAAAAGCGGAGATGAGAAAAGCGGCAGGAAATCGAAAAAATCGATTGCCAAAGGCAAGGAAACAGAAGCACCAACAGAGGATGGGGAGGACAAATCAGCCAGGAAAAAATCGAAAAAATCGATATCCAAGGGTAAAGAACCTGAGGAGGTGCCTGAAGACGCAGACAGCGTCACCTCCTACAAAAAGAGTAAGAAGAAAAAAAATAAAGGCGAAGCCGACTCGCCGGAAGCGGAGAACGTCCAAGTGGAGGAAAAAACCGAGGTATCCCCATCTACATCAAAGAAAGAGATCGATAGTGAGGCGACGCCTCTGGGGAGGTCACGCAAGAGCAACACCGACAACCTGAGGTGTCCGGAGCGAGAACCCGAAACTGAATGTTGTAGAAAGGCCAGGGAGAACGAGGAGCGGCGCCGGCGTGAGAAGGAAAGGCAGCCGAACTACGGCTTCGAGCAGAGACGCTACGACTCACCGGTCTGCTCGGGGTACAAGGAGAGAAGCAGCGCCAGGGCGTCCTACGGCACCTCTCTACCGCAATCACAGAGGAGGACCGACCCGGCTGCATACTCCACCACCACCAGAACCCCAGCGGTGTCTGACCGACGCGAGTTCTGGAGAGGAAACCCGTCGTGCACCGAAAAACCAGAAGATGACTTCATGCGTCGGTTTTGCACGTCCACGTGCAGCCAAGACAGGGCCAGGGCGCCCCTCTACAGACCCGAAGACACCTACCGGCGGAGCGCGTGTCTAAACCAGAGGGAATACGGCACGGAGGTCGCGGGAAGATCAACTTTGCGACCAAACCCTAGAACACAGTTGGTACAGCGATGGGGAAACGATGAGCCCGGTTGGAACCAGCAAAACATGTACAGGTCGCCCGAACAATCCGCGCGTGGCCAGACGACTTCTTACAGGACACCAGAACTCCACTCACGAAAGCAGCAAGTTACTTACAGAGCACCCGTTGAGCAGGTGTATAGGCAACCTCAACGGCCTGACGCTTATCAGCGGTTCGGTCCGTCCACAGCGGAGGCACACGCCTACAGGCCAATACCTTCGTCAGGTATAACTCCCTTCAATACAGACAGCGGGGTGGGCATCACATCAGTGCATTCCTGTCCCGGGCAAAGAGCAGGGAAGTGTGACGACGTGTACCGAAACGCGCTGCCAGCTAGGATCCTCGTCAACATCGCCAGGGGTAACGACTACCGAGACCCGCACAACTTTTACAACTGGAAAACCCAGAGTCCCGCGACGTCTTTAAACGCCGAAAGGGCGTTCAACTGGAACCCCCAGGCGGAGGGTCCCCGCAGGCAGACACGAGGCCAGCTCTCCAAGTCTTTCTGCTCGAATCGGCCGAGAGCGTTCGCAAACAACTCCGCGTGTCCCGCATCCCCTACCATGTCCCCGCTCAGCAGCGAGGCTGAACGAAGCCATTTGTTGCGCTCGCTAACGCAACTCACCCTGAGCGACACAGGGGAGCTTGACCCGTCCTCGTATTCATTCCTCAGGGCACCGGAGCGAACCATCAACACCGGCCTATTCGCCAGTGAAAGCGAATCTTGCGTCCTGACCAAACTGAAGAAGCCGGACTTCAAACCGTCCGACATTCGCAGGGATCGGCCCCTATTGCACACCTTCTCGCAGATCTCACCACCGTTCCCGAAGGTTGGCTGGTATTCTCTGACGAGGTCAGAGCCGTCCAGCCGCACGAGTGAGATGTTCAGTCCTATGTATTCGGAGACGGAGCTCTTGCCCTCCTCGCTGACGCAGTCTTGCAGCAGGGACTTGAACATATCTTTGCCGCACAGTCGGTGAGCACATCATGTTAATTGTTTAAGGCTCGCAGAAAAACATAACTTCCCGTAAAAGGGTTGTTCCGGCGAACTTACACAACACAATGAAGATGCCCCCACCTCAAAGATGGAATAGACGTTGGCTTATTATGAAGGCATCACACATAAAGTGTAAAGCGAATGATTACGGCGTAATCTTTCAAAAATAACAGGCAGCGAAAAACGGTACTAGTAAACATATACCTCGAAAAGACATCTGAAACTGGAAACTCGTGGATGAAGCAAAATAATTTCATGCTAACAACTTCTCAATCTTTGCCAGCTTAGACATAGATAACAGGTTAACAGAAACAACAGGCCTAGTTCCGTCATGGAACCGCGAACAAGTCGTAAATATTGTTGACACGTGGACATAAATTGTTTCCTTATTCAATGTAGTTTTTGTTTTTGTTTATTTTAAACATTCAAGCCCAGAAGACTATAAGTGTAAAATATACTCTCGGTAAACATTGGCTGATCGTCAGTCATTTGAACAACAAACAGTTAAGACACCGGACAACGGGAAAGAGGAGCTAATAATAACCAGCTCTCCATGCAACCTTTCAGATCATATTCGGTTTGCTTACTCTATCATCAATTTCAGAAGGAATGATTTGAAATACTTAGTCTGTCTTCTTCAACAATAGTTAAAGAAAAGCGAAGTAGAAGCGTGGACGATACGAGATTAAAATAATAAATCAAGAAGACGAAAAACGGATTGTTTGAGAGTCCTTTGGATGTTTTCGTGTTGCAAATTTTAAGAGAAAAGTAAGTTTTGCATATTCTGTCAAATGGTTTAAAATGTACTGTAAGTTTAAGTTTGATAAAAGGGATTATGCTGAAAGCAAATAAGAGCTATAGATGAGCTCACAACATGTCAGCTGATAAGGCTAAGCGTAAAAGCCATTAAAATGATTGGGAAATTCGCACTAATTGCAACAAGCACGGAACAGGAAGTATAAAAACAAAAATAAAAAGAATGGCGAAAACTACGTTTCGTCTTTAAAAAAAATAAATAAATATTTTGCCAGCTGATCGGGCTGAGCATACAAGTTGTTTATACGATTTGGAACTTCGCACCAAGCCGATGCTAGTCTTAGAGCACAAAAGCCAAACACGGAACAGGAAGTGTTAAGAACAAAATGGCGAAGATTAGGTCTCGTCTTAAAAAAGGGAAAACTTTTTTCCAGGGGCAAATTTGTGTCTTGTAAGACATTTGGCGCTGTCTTCTGACATGAGTTTGATATCAACACTTCTCTATTTAGGATATTTATTTTAATCAGACGGCTATCATGGTTGGCTCTTCTAGGAACATGAATATCTTGGAAAAACTTAAAGATGAAATTTGATCTGAAAGCGGCAACAAATAATACACGAAGATGATAACATTGAAGTTGAATAACAATTATTAAAAGGCAAAATTCGGACAAATCGTCTCGCTGGCAACTCGAGATATACTCAGTGACTTTGGCAGTCTTTGGTGAAAGACTTTGTTCCGATTGATGGTATAAGATGGGTCTTTCGATAGGATGCTAAAGAATTATCAAACTATTAAATTACATTTTAAAAATCCTCGAGAAATAAAGGAATACAACAGCCATTAAACGGTAACTTATTAGTACAATAACTGACATTGTACACTAAAAATGAATCATACCTTAATTAATACGTTGCTAAAACCCTCCTTTGAAAGTAATGAAAAATGAGACCATTCTTTTATGATACATGAACATATGATATCAAATATATTTTAAATATTCTTCCACCTTTGTACCTTATAAAACTCAAGTCTCAACACGATGGGTTGAATTCATGGGTGTAATAGAGATAAAAACTCCAATGTTTATCTCATAACGAATATCATGGGACGTATGAGGTGTGATACCGTTCACCCCATTGGATGACTGCTTTAAAGCTTCATAGCATGGTGACATCGTTCAGATTAAATCTGTTGTTGTCTTAGACCTACTTACGTTCAAGTAGGCCGTAAAAGTCTAAGCCCCATAGGCTTTCAACTGCCATTGTGCTGTCTGCTTGACTAACGACGAAGCCCACTTTTTAACGGTATCACTACCTGAGCTGTAAAGATAATTCAAAACTCGCGTATAAAAAATAGCGCGCCACCCACAGATAATTCTCAGTCTGTCATTTAAAAAGAAAGAAAAATAATCTTTTATATATATATTTTAAAATGTCAATGAAACGATGAATGAAAAGGTTGAACTAAATACAGATAGCAGAACTTATGTGGTTCAGAAAAAGATCAAGCACGGGTCGTCATCCACTAAAAAAATTCTGGAAGAAACCATCATCAATCAGATGAAGAAGCGGAGTACTTCCGGCACCGATGAAATCCGCAAGGGCTCAGAGTGGGTGATTCAGTACGGAGTCACGAACGCCTCGGTGAACGACATACTAGAGGACGAGTATTCGATAGACCACAAGCGATGGTTGACGGAGACCTACCCCAAGGAGAACTCGAAGATCTTCTCGCACGAACTCGACTTCAGCGACTCGGGGGAAAACTCGCCCGAGCCGAGCAAGCCCCCGACGCCCCCCGAGAAGCCACCCCCGGTGGTTCCCAAAGAGAAACCGCCGGAGAGAAAGAAGGTCGTCGTGATAAAGGAGCCTGAGACGGAAGAGTCGAGCTTGGAGGAGGTGTCGGAGGAAGAGCCACCGACGGAGAAGCCAAGCACTAACTGCGCAGAGTATTGCAAAAAGTACCTGGAGGAGAAGGATCCCGATTGGATGGCTCATGAGATGAACAGAACCTTCCGCCGCAACAAGCCCCACGTATGTGATAGCAGCCACAGCTGCTACAACAACACGTCGAATTCCTACATATTAAACGATCACAAGTTACACGACTTCTTGTCATTCAACGGGAGGTGTTCTCATCCGGAAAATTCGCATATCTGTTCGTCTTTTTCGTATGTTGAACCCGATCCCTCATGGGATGAACGAATTAGCTGGACATCTCAACATCCCGATAATTTTGTTGATAAACACTGTAGGCTGAATGCCCGAACGAACGACATTAGCGCCCTTTGCGAAAGGTGCGTATGTGATCAACAAGAAGATATTAATGACAGGTCTCGTCCGTTTCAAGAGGCCCTACGACCCATGGAAAGCAATTTGTTTATGGGGCAGAAAAAAACTCTTTACTTTATAAAGTCCTTTCCCTACGGTCTCGATGTTATGGAGGAGGAAAAACGCGGTAAAAGGAAAGATTTTTGGAGGACTTCAGCATGCACTTCTTTAGAGGAGGCCATTGAAAGCCATCAGTCTACTTACATGTCACAGGAAGAGCATGCCAACAGCCAGCAACCGTCGTTCAGGCCCCAAGAAGAACCTGTCAGGGGCCAGCCATCCACTTACAGGCCACACGTTGAAAATGTCAGGGGCCCGCAGTCTCCTCACGGGTCTCAAGAAGAATCTGTCAGGGGCCAGCAGGCTACGTTCAGGCAAAAAGAAGAATACATAAGTGGCCAGACCTCCACTTACAGGCCACAAGATGAATCTGTCAGGGGTCAGCAGTCTCTTCAAAGGTTAAAAGAAGAATCTGGCAGGGGCCAGCAGGCTACTTTCAGGCAAAATGAAGAACCTGTCACTAACCAGCCATCTAATTACAGGTCAAACGAAGAATCCGCCAGGGTCCAGCAGGCTTCTTTCAGGCAAAAAGAAGAACCTGTCAACAACCAGCAATATAATTTCAGGCCACAAGAAGAATCTGCCAGGAGCAAGCAGGTTACTTTCAGGCCTAAAGAAAAATCTTCTAGGGGCCAACAGACATCTTATTGGCCAACAGAAGAATTTGACGAAAGCATCCATCCTGCGTGCAGGTCACACGAAGAGGTGGCCAGGATTCAGTCCCCGTCGACCTGCACGTCAGCCGACCATCAAGATTACAGTAAGCTCTACGGGCTGTCCCCGAAGTCGTTGGAAGGGAGATCGCTCTTCTGGCGTAGGTCCCCATTTGATCCCGCCTCTGGGCTGCCTTGCAGTGAGCCTGACCCCTCTAAACCGGATGTTAGTTCATGTTCCTATCGACCGCGCACCTGATGGAGAACTCCACTGACCATATACAAGCCGCTTTTTTCTGGACCAAACAGTCATAGCTACATGAGTGATGGGTGAGATTTCTACAATTAGAAAGACAGCAACAACAAAAATGCTACGAAGACACATAAGTCTGTATTAGTTTAAAAAAAAACTAAAACGTTAATCAGCTTGTATGAAACAATTGACGAAGATGAAGGAAACACAAAACTAGGAAGAGGACCAGAATTATGTGTGTACATTTCTCATTAAAATAGTAATAAATCAAATATGAGAATGTGCGATCACTACATTAACAGTTAAAACAATAATACAATCAATTTCGACATTTAACCGACTTCTGATATTAATCATGGAGCGATTACAGAGAAAAAGTCATTTGCTGTTTTCAGACAAGAAGGGGGGAAAAACCCACCCAGGTGGAAACTGTTGTTCAAGTAGAGGGACTGCGAAGAAGTGAAACATTCATAGCAGTCTGAGGATAATTAAGCTCTTAAATTTAAAAAAACAACAACAAATAAATAGCCATAGAGACTCTAAAATGCAATGGAATTAGCCTCGGCAAATGAATACAATGTCTTAATTTCTTCGACGTTTATTTCTTTGGCTGATATGCTATTTGTACCGTTTCATGAATTTTATAGTTTTTTTTTCAGTGACTTGTCATCAGATAATATGTTTGTTGCGCGAGGCGAACCATTCCTTTTTTATGTTTTTTTAAATATTAATTTTCCAAAATTTTATAATTTTACCAGAAGGTAATAGTTCGGATACATATTATGGACTAAATCAGATTAGGGCTGTACATTGTACATGCGAAGAAATACACAATCGCGACTGTATCTAATTTAAAATATGTTATCCCATTAGGCATTAGGCTAATAACCACGACCACGGTCACGGAACATATCTTGGCAACCAGCAGCGAGAGAAAAAATTTAAAGCGAAGGTCGCATCATTCGGCTATTGCAGGAAAATACCATATATAAATTTTTTTAAAAATATATATGTAAATATGTATATTTAGCATATAACTGATCTATTCAATTAAGAAAATGTTTGTAGCAATAAAAGAATTTTGTACCTACCATCGCTGACCTGTATTCGGTATTATATCTAACAAAACCATTCTGCGCACAAAAATAATTTAGTAATAGAGAGTTCTCTGACAGTTCAAAAACAAGGAAAAGGGAAAGAATTTTCAAGAAAGATAAGCAACAACTAAAGATTATATTTTTGTTGTAGTAAATACGAATGGTAAGGTATAAAACATTTCCTTTAATGAATGGTCAGATGAAAGATTTCTGTAAGCGCATGCTAGTGTAATTTAAGGCAGTTGTGAGGAATTCATTTTAGCAAAGCGAATGTAACACGCATGCGATGCGTTCACTACTGGATCCGAATTTTGTTTGTTTACATCAATTCATTTTCATGGCTCCTCAAATAGTTTCAACGATTCAATATAGCTGTAACAATAACTACAACTAGTATGAGTTAAAGTCATTAAATTATTTATACCCTTACCACCAGTGGCGGATTTAGCTTTGTCTGCGTGGGGGGGGGGGCAGGAGATTTTTAGGGGGCGCCGCAAAATTTTACTAATATCAGAGCATTGGGTAAATACTAGGGCTGTTAACGATTAATTTAAATTTAATTGTTAACTTTTGAAAAATTTACGATTAATTAATCGTTAATTTCGATTAAAGCCAAACATTTTAATTTATGATGTCATAAGTAACACTCATTTCACGTTCGTGTTGAAAATCTAAATAACACTGGTATGTCTCCTTTATAT
>MUZC01001002.1:10095-31026 GCA_002072015.1 Radix auricularia | reverse complement strand
AAAAACTTCCATCTCCATTTTGTAACGCAGTAATTCATCAGAAGAGCTTTTGTCATTTCTGTCTCTGAGTCAAACTCCATTACTGCTATTAGCTAAATGTTCGTGTAATCTTCGGGAAATTATTTATCAGCCGCATTTTTAAAATAATTTTTTTGTTGACTTTTTGACTTCAAATTATTTTTAAGTGATGGGTCGATTAATGTTTAAAAATAATTTAATCCTTAAAATTTTTAAGGATTAGTCGAGAAATTAATCGTTAATATCCGCAGCCGTTTTTAATACTAATTATTAGCCTACTAAGTTAGAAAAATTAACAAACAAGTCAAACAGAAGAAACAATATAAACATATATGTTTTCAACATAGTAACGTATATTTATTTCAGTAGTATATTTATTGATCTAAGAAAGAAACTTAGTTTATGCGAATTTATATAGAGCACTGAGCCATATTTAAATTCCTTTCTATGTGGAGCGAAACGATTTATCGTTGATTCAAAGTCAACGTTCTCACCTAGATCCCATTCATTTGAAATTAATGCCAATCCAGACAGACGTTCGTTTGTCATTGTTGAGCGCAAATAATTTTTGATGATTTTCAATCATTGCTAACAGGAAGATTCAAGTAAATTTTTATAGAATATTGACAAACAAGAGAGACCTGATGCCATTTATTTTTCTATCAAGAATGGTAGAAACTCTTTAACTTGTAGCTCAGTAGATAGTGATGGACGTTGTGATGCATGCTAATTTTTAAAGGTATAATATTCAAGAATGCTTCTTCTAGGTTAATGTGTTTGTAAATTTTGCATAAACTTCGAAGAGGATCTGTATTTTCTTCCAACATTTGTGATGGATCAATACAATATACATAAATATCTGCGCCCCTAAAGTCATTAAATCGATCATCTAATTATTTTAGAGGTGTATCCTAGATAGTGAAGTACGTTTCAGATTTAAAAACTGTTAGTTGGATCATTAGCCCTTTATATCTCTACTAATGTACCTGCCTTACTTTTATTTTCTGCAATTCGCGTTTCTTTAAATTTTGTTTTTAACATCTAGTTTGGAACAATTTTCGTTAATAAATTATTAGACATCTACTTTCAGAATTTTAAAAAGCTTGATCGCTTTTCATTTCAACAAACTTATTTCTTCCAACATCGATCAATCGTTTTGCAATTGCAATGTCAATACTCTAGAGCTGCAAGTGGTTTGATAACATGAAAATATCAATCAACTTTTGTACAAATAGCATCAGAAAAAACAAAAGAATATTTTGTTATTAAAGCAGATAGTCCCATTGCTTCTGCTCTGACACTTCCTTTATGTTATGTCGATGGCCTTGAAATTATATCTTCTAGAGTGGCTAGAACAGTAGAGAATGATCCAAAAACTGCATCACCTGCATGCTTACGGCCTACGGCTTGCCCATCTTGTATCAAAAAGTCATTTCAGAGTATCTACTGTTGATTCATATTGAGATTTTCGATTTTTTAAAAAAGAGTTTGTAGACGTTGTAAACTAGACGTAAAGAATACCTTTCAGCTGTGCCAAAAACAACTGTATACATCACTGTTTACATACATTGCTTCGATAGTGACCGAATGAATTCAAAACATGAGTACAACAATGAAAATAGATGGCATTGTATGAAGGTTTGAAGGCCACTCTTAGTTCAAGACATCACAGATGAGCTAACATATGCCTTTCCTCCTCAGATTGTGATATCAATGGCTCGCTTTTTTAATATGTAGTTCCACAACATGTCCTGATTTTGAAACTGAATGTAAAATGACATCTTATCAATTACAAATATATCAATGGTCCGTCTAATCGATAATTACAGAAAATGCATGTTCATTATCAATTACTGTCGATAATTCAGATGCAAATGATTGAACTAATTCAATCTGCACATCATGACTTAAATAAATTTCATTTTTCTTTTAAACTCTAGATGACTGTCTAAAGTGGAATCATAGTTGGCTAATAAACTTGTGATTTAACAAATATTTCAAGTATTTCTACAACTAATATCACTAAAGTCTAAAGCAAGAATTTTATCTGTGTACTCTGAATAGCAAACCTTGTTTTGCTAAAAACTAAAAATCAAGAAAAACGTCACGTTTATCATGTGTTTCAATATTTCTCTATTCTTTTCCACTTAGCGACGCTCCTGACTGACCAAACCAGATATTACAGTTTTGAAATACGACATTTAGCAAGCCAATATTGTCGTATTGCAGTTTAGTGTTGATTAAAATTTTCGTGTTTAGCATTCTTTTTCTTTTGTGTGCTCTGGTTACACCTTCTTAGTGTTCATGAGTGCGTCTCAGGGGGGCGCCATTTTAGACCCAACTGGAGTGCGGGGGGTGACCCGCCCCCCTGCCCTATAGCTAAATCTGCCACTGCTTACCACCCCCTCCCCGACGGGCCTTTCGAAAAAGGAATCATTTCAATAATGGTGACAAAACACGAACTTACCAACTCTGAAAATCACTTGACATAATGTGATTCAAGTAAAACATTTTACATTTAGAACCAATCTAAGTTATTAGCACCAAACTTCCCTTTTGTGGCACACCACTTCTTACTTTTTCCAGCCCCTGATAGACTTTTTACTTTGCAGAAATAATGCCAGCACAATATCAATTTCTTATGAAAAAAAGTAAATGAAATTTTAAGCATTAAAATCACTACATTTACACGCTTTTGATACTTTTCAAGACACTCATTCATTGATAAGGTGGGAAATGTTACTTTTAAAATTGTTTTCTATTAAAGTTGTTGCACTTTAATTTAAAAAAAAACAAAACACTCAAATATCACCATTCGTGTTCTAAGAATTATTAATTATAATTTTTGTCTTTCGGCTCACAAAAAAATCATTAATAAACTTGAAGATAAAAAAAAAAGTCCCAGAACCGATGGTCGTATGGGGTCCAAGAGTTCCATTTGACCTTACTAGGGGCTTGTTATACCTGGTGGGTGCCCCAACTCCCTCCCAGGTCACCGGAGGACTTTCTTAGCGTTAGTCATGCATGACTTTATTGTGGCTTTGCGTGGGTTCGATCCCACGACCCTTAGCTTGTGAGGCGATCGCTTGACGAAATTTGATCATGGCAAATTTGCGCGCCACGATATGGGAGTCAATGGGAAGGAAAATCCATTAGAGTTTACGAACATGAGATCTGATTATGAAACCGGAAGTTTCAATACAAATGGCGTCCTCTACTGCAAAAGTCTAACTATGTGTATGTAATCGGGAGTCGGATCAGTAATGTGCACTCTTAAGCAACTCCGTGAATTGCTTGAGTGAAACTATTTTCTTCCTTCACTCACTGAACATATGTGTGTTACAACCACGCCTGAAATGATCGCGACACTGTTATTCCTGCTGTGGGAGAGCGTTGCCACTCAACTTTTATTTTAATGCAAGAGGAAAGCCGATCTAATGAAAATAACACAAACGTTTTGTTGTTTTTTCCTTGTCGTTGTAGATAATGATTGACTTTGCTCTATTCACTCAGAAAAACAACAAATCTGAAATGCGAAATTCAATTACTCACCTGAGTTTGAACGTATTACTCTGTGTCCATGCAAGAAAAGATTTAAATATTATATAATGATTGTTTACAAGCTAATTGAACTCTTCATCGGTGGATTCGAAGTCATGGGGACAAGTCTATTTCTTTTATTGGAGCTCCCCAGTTACATTTTTAAATTCAAGAACTTTTAAGTATCAAGATGAGCAACTTAAGATATCGAATTTTTCTAATTTATTTCTACAACAGCCTGATCCCATGAAAGTCAACAATGCCGATCAAATGATTCAATACAAATTTCTAGCTAAAACAACCACGGGCCAATATTAAAAAAAATGTGCATCCTCCCAGAATGATTTATTTACCCATGGTGTATCAAGAAAATTGACGGGAGATTTTAATATCATCAGATTCCTCTTTATACCCAGGCACGGTCGGTGTGATTTGGAGATCTTGTTATGAAGGAAACATCACTAAATGAACGATATTGCAGTGTATCTTTTAAAGACTTTACATTTTAAAGACAAAAATCTACCTCAATATCAATGTAAATTGTAATGAGAGAAATTTCCCTAAGCATGAAAGCAACGTATCAGATCCAACCTGCACGTAAACTTCACAAAATCCGATCCCACCTTTGAAATTTAAAAGCACGGAAAGTATATGCTGCTTTATCAGTTCGTTTGATTTTTTTCTATTAAAACAGAAGCTCCTTGAAAATACCTCCTACGATCAGTGTATGAATTTATTATTAACACTTGATATTTACAAAACGCAGGTAGATAACCTTTCACAACATGGAAAATAATAATCAGAATAATGATATTATATTTCCTAAATTTAAGAACCTCTTCAATGGTACGGTATTTAAGCTTTAAAAACAACCCTGCCGTCTGGAAGCAAGGTGATATTTATATCAGGATTGTACAGTAACATTTGCTACCAGTCGAAGGTGGATTAGCATAGCCGAATGATGTATGTTCCGGAATTTACCGAGAGTTAATTAGGGCGGGCGATAAAAGAAGTACGGTAGAGTTTCTAATGGAGAGTACTTTTTACGCCATGGATTCGGGAAAGAGGCAGCACTCACTATCAGAGTGCAGCGGCAGCGTGCTGGATTTTGTGTGCTTAATGTTGAAACTCGTCTGATTGTAGCATTCAAAAAGTTATATCGGAGACAGCCCTACTCGTTGTCCACTAAACAAAACACAAAACCATTTTTGAAATCGTATTTCTTCCAGACATAAATTAGTTTTAAAAAATAAAATCGCTTTTGGTGTGCAGTTTGAGTCTTGATTAAGAAAATCTTCTTGGAGACGCCAGAAACAATCCAAACTATGGAGGAAGACAGGTTCGACTCTCCCCCTCACAGCTCGAGCTCCGGGAACCTGGAAGAAAAGCCGAGAGTTAAGCATGGCGCCAAGGCTGCAGTACGAGTCCCTGATACACCCGTGCAAGTTCGGAAATTTTCGAATTTTTCAGAGCCCACAATGGAGATCATAGGGGAGGACAAGTCCAAAAGAAAAGGCTCCACCTGGCTGGTTCAATACGGTGTCAGCGATATACCCGAAGAAAAAATCCTGGCCGATGCCTTCGCGATTGATCACAAAAAATGGCTGACTGAGACGTACCCTAAGGACAGCTCGAAGATCTACTCCTATGAACTCGACATTACAGACTCGATCGAATCAAAGTCGCGCTCCGTATCCCGTGCTACAATCCGAGGCGTTGAATCCGGTACGGAATCCGCTTCCGGTACGGAATCTGCCACCGGGGTAGAGTCCAACCACGCAATAGAGTCTACTACCGGTTCGGAGTCCGCCACCGGTACGGATCACGTCGCGGGCACGGACCTTGTCGCTGGTACGGATTTCGCCACGGCGATCTCGCTCGAACCGGAAATGATGGAGGGTTACGAATACGTGGAGCCGAGAGTCCCTGAAAGTGAAGCACCAAGCAACGGAGGGAAATCTTTTATCGGGAACATTTTGCAAAACACGCTGAGCTTTCTGTTCCAAAAGTATAACGACGTGAGAGGCTGCGCGAAAGACCAGAAAGGAGGCGACGGGAGTGCACCGCTTTTGCCCGGAACTATCAGCCACCACGCTAGCACGCTGGTAGCCAAAAGCAGTGACGGAACGCGTCGGACGGAAGCTAACAGCGCTGACGGAAGCCTGACTGATTATTTTTCATCCCTATCGAGGGGAAACTCTCTACCGCTCCTCCGCGTTCAAAAGAAAACAGTCCCCAGTGTCAGCTCGAAAGGACTTTCCGGCTCCAAGAGCATCATTAAATCAGACGTCAACAAAAGACAATCTGCCCGGCGTCGTACCGGTACCGGTAGAAGTGCGCAGGACATCCGGGAGTTCGAGAAATTAAAACGAAAGTTTTACAGGCGCGGGAAATCCTACTCTAAGATCTACAAACATTTTCAACAGACCCAGAAAGGTAGACTGGGGGGGAAAACTAAACAAAAAACTGAGGCGCCTGGACCGACAAATGTGCGCCCGAGTGCTAGCCGTAGTAGGTCATTTGTGTCGCGCCTTGCGGCGTTTTTCTACCCAGCGAATCAGAAAGACTTGAGCTTTTTCTCGAAAGTCCGATCAGGTTTTTATTGCGTGGGACTTTTGGCCGGCGTCTCATTTGTCGGCATGAATTTTTTAACATGCTTGAAGGGCGCTTTCAAGCAGTACTATAGCCATTGCGATCTTGAGGTCACGTGACGTGCCACTACGTTAAAGAAAACCATATTCTGCCATGTTTTTTCAAAGACAACCTTGTTCCACAATAAAAGATTTAGAGCTAGTGGGCGCTGACGAAAATACGTGAAATTTCCAGCCTGTGCGTCATAATTTTGTAAATTTTAACCTTAATGTAGACATTAACAGCAGCAGTAAGAGATACGTCATAGAAGAAAACTATCGCTTTTTTTCTCGAAGTAGTTTCAAGCAACGAAATAGATCCACAGAAGTTTTCTAACAGTTGTGTCAGATAAGACACGGACTTAAAACCTTCCTAAATGTTTTTTTATTATTTAGTTTGCGTATTTTCCAAGGAGTAATTCCGAGGTTAATGATCCCCATATGCAATTTGAGAGGCCCTGACTAGATTTAAAAATTACGCTTTGCAGTTTGACTTCTCTGTTAATAAATATAATTTGTGTGTCTTTTTTAATGAAATTTACTTTCCTCCAGCGTGACATTTGATTTGATATTTTTGTGAATTGTGCGGGTATTGTTTCGTTGTTGAACTTGTTGTTCCTCATGGGTGTAAATTTAGCACATTCCGAAAAAATACATATTCAACCTCAATATATAATAATAAATAAACTATACATAATAAATAATATATATATTTTAATGGCTAGCGTGAACGTTAGTCCGTTAAATACATTTTTGTCTCCATTTTGAAGATTATTTTTAAAAAAAAATGTTTGTTTAGTATGGTGAATGGCTTAGTCGGCACATCACGAATTTATGAACTATTAATTTTTTAAATTTATTATTTTTTTCACACTAGTTAAATTACTGTTCATTCATATCATATACATGTATATGACATCCTTCCGTCCTCAAGGGACGATGCCGTTTACTTCTGCTCCCCTTCCCCTCTTTCCCCGTCAACTGGCTTTTCTCTCTTCACTCCCATCTGTGTGGGTGGCTTCCGCAACCTAAGTCATGGGCATGAGAAAAATAGGGGCTTTCGATCAAAAGAAATTTACCAAAGTATTGTTTGAATCTGAAACGGCCGTGACTGTTTGAATGGTCAACGAGTGTGCTGCAGAAAAGAAATGACTAGCGGTTGAGCACGAAAAGTGTCCACTTGTCAAATAAAAGACAACAGTATATGAAACCATTTGGTGTCAGAGAGTTGTAAACCATTTAGGTATATACAAGAACAAGATGAGGATAATACCAGAACACGTTGCAACCATACCGGGGTGCAGACAGTACAGATTGCCGTCAGCGTGCCAGCAGACCACAAGAGCTTTTTTTTTTTTTTTTTAAAATACAAGAACAGCGTACCGCTTGAACCACGTGAAGCAGTACAGAATGCCACAACAGGGAACACCCTGAATAGGGCGCCAAAAAAACAAAAACAACAGATCATAGGACATAGCGCAAACTAATATGGAACACACAGTGCGGGGCGGCCGTACGAGCAGGGAACATTCAGAACGGGGCGTCTCGGGGGCATAAAGATGCGATTTATAATGCTACTAGAACTAGAAATATTGCGTCACCCTTGAACGCGAAGTGCTCCCTCATTACAATTTGTTATCGGGTAATTAAGTGCCAACACTCATGTATTTATGTTCTTGTTTAAAAAATGGTTGGCTAAAGTTTGGCTGAAATAACTTATGTTCATTGAAATACTTGTAACTGTAACTAGGACTAGGTGTAACAGGCTGGATGAAACCGCTTGAAATTTTTTTACGACTTAAGGAATGAGTTTGACATCTCTGACAAATAGGGCTTATCTTAAATTTCGGGGCCCTATGCGGAATGGTATGTGAAACAGATTGTGCGCGGGGCCTAGTTTGGGTATAGGGCTAGGAATTAATAATGATATTTCGTGAAAATTAATATAGGCGGGGCCTATGAAAGCCACAGCGACTGCATAGGTTTCAGTGGCCCTGCTGATAAACAGCAATGGAATGTCTAAATAATCATGCATCCATTTAGGGGTATATTCTAGCTGGGGGTACTTTCTCACGAATTACGGACACTTCGACCCCTGACGGTTCGACCCTGCTAGTTCCACTGCAGGACTTTCGACCCCAGAAGGTGTATCTACACCGTAGAAAATGTTTTTTTTTAAAAAGACTTTAAAGATATTTTTTTAAACTTGATTGTTTTTAAAATAAAGTTTTGGCATAAAATAATTTAACTCAATATTTTTTTCCATCAAAAATTAAATGCAGTTTGAAATAGTTATGTGCAACGTTTAATTTAGTACGATTTGAAAAAAGTATATAGACACACGTACAACAACTGTATAAGTATCAAGGAACTCTTTCTAGCTAGAGTCACCTTTGTTCAACACCTAAACCGGAAGATAACGAACATGGCGCCTCATCGTTAGTGTCAAAAAAATAATTTCTGCTTGGAATATCTTCAAATTCAAATGAAACAATTATTTTCACCTTATAAACACATGTAGAAATGGATCGAATACTTATTTTAAAGCAAACACATACGTTGAAAGATATTTTTAGCACAACACTGCGTAGAAAGCCTGCCGCAGGAATATATTTTTATCTTAAAAATAATATAGTTTATAGAGTATTCTGTTTTGGACTCGCCGATGAACATGTCAACAAATATTCAGAAAAGTAGTAATTCCGAGGCAAGCGAACAAAATGAAAACAATAGAAGAGTTAGTTACACAGAAAGACAAATGAAACCGAGTCTCATTTACGAGCCTAAAAACTCAAGCACCAGTAACAATCATGAAATTGGCTCTGAAGAGACAAAGAGAGTAACCTACCGTTCCGAACTTATGGACAGAAGGAGCATGGAATCTAGGAATGATAGCAGCAGCGAATCACTTAGAAAAAGAAGCAGCAGTTACGAGCCGAGGCTTGGGAGTAGCAGTGAAGAGGTTAGGAAAAGAAGCAGCAGTTACGAGCCTAGGAATGGAAGTGGCAGTAAGGAGCCTAGCAGAGGGAGTGAAGTTTTTAAGTCTGAGAAAGGAAGTGACTACCACGAGCCATGGGAAGGGACCGACAATGAGGATGGAAATGACAGTCCCAAGCCCGTGACAGGAAGTAGAAGAGATGAGGCTCGGAGACGAAGTAGCAGTAAGGAAACGAGAAAAGAAAGAAGCAGTCCCGTGTCCACTATAGCGAGTTACAGCTTCGATAAATTGAAGGGAATGTTCAACATTTACTCTTTATTCAGAAAGGCAAGCAGTGAATACGAAAGAGAGGAAGGGCTCGGCCACGACGAAGCTACCATCGGAAAAGGAAGCAGCTACAAGTTTACGAAAATAAGTAACAGTGGCAATATCAGGACGTGTGTATGCCGTCGACTACCATCACAAAACGAAGATGGAGAGGCCACTCACAGTTTTACCGAGCCATCAAGCAACTTTGATGTCATACACAAGCATACATGCGATGATTCGGCCAGGAGTGAGGATGGGAACACGCGTCATCTGAGAACACGCACCTCAGAGGAGCTGCGCGAACAAACTATGGACTTTTATGCACGCTTGAAATCTTACATTCACGTTTACAAAAGTTTCCAGGAATTTCAGAACAAGCGACGGAAAAACTCGAAAAAACGGAAATCGGAGAAAGCGCAAAGAAGAAACAGCGAACTTTCGGGAAATCAAAACTGCTCTGTTTTTATTCGAGTGTTGTCAATGTTGTGGCGCCCAATCATACACAAAGACACAAGCTATGCGACCCAGGTGTTTTTGTTAATTCTTTACTTGGGGTTTTTAATGTTTCTCTCTATCTTTGCGACCACTGTGACATCTTGTTTACACGACGTGCTCTCTAAATACCCAGCTCCGTCTTAGCCAGACCCCAAGGGACATCTTGACAAAGCCACGTGACGAAGTTGCCGTCAGTGACTAAAATCGTTGGCTTTTCGGCTCTGGTGTGAAGGTCAAAACAATTTAGGGAAGGTTTAAGTTTCAGAAACTCTGTTGAAGCTCAATACTCGCCATTAAAAATCTTTCTTTTTCCCCATTAAAACATATTTTGTCTAAACATGGCAATAATTTAACTTTTGAGAGCTTTTGTGTGAGTTTTTCTAGAACTACTGAATTTTAATTTATTTTCATGTTGTTGTTTTTTTCATGCTGACAATCATGTTCAACCTTTAAATCTATTGCACAGAATTTCTTCGTGGTTGGGGATCGAGACATGTCCCTATTTAAAGTAATTAGGACGTGGACATTTCCGTACTTGCTGCTGCTGTTGTTGGTGGGTGAACGCGCTTACACATTTTTTTTTGTTGGTGGTGGGGGTGGGGTCTGGTACAAGTGGGAGACAAATATTTTAAAGCATAAATTATTAATAGATTAAAAACGCAAGATCAAAGTATTTAGGCGATTTTGGTATTATTAAAAATTGAAATTGAAACAATAATATCATTGTTTCAAAACGGTAAACTCCGAAAATCAGGATAATTAGACAGGATAGGGTAGCCAAAGAAAACTAGAGAGGATGTCGGTTGGTAGTGTAACCAAAGAAAACCATTGACAAATCCGAGATGCTAACGAAGACTTGGATGCATGCCAAAGGTAGAGAAGAACGAACATTTACTCGGGGCTCAGGCACAAAGTCGGACGGCTGTGGATCAGTCAGATTGGATGCATGGATTAGTCAGATTGGATAAATGGATCAGTCAGATTGGATGAATGGATCAGTCAGATTGGATGAATGGTTCAGTCAGATTGGATGAATGGATCAGTCAGATTGGATTAATGGTTCAGTCAGATTGGATGCATGGATTAGTCAGATTGGATAAATGGATCAGTCAGATTGGATGAATGGATCAGTCAGATTGGATAAATGGATCAGTCAGATTGGATGAATGGATCAGTCAGATTGGATGAATGGATCAGTCAGATTGGATGAATGGATCAGTCAGACTGGATGAATTGATCAGTCAGACTGGATGAATGGATTAGTCAGATTGGATGAATGGATCAGTCAGATTGGATGAATGGATCAATCAGACTGGATAAATTGATCAGTACATGGATGAATTGATCAGTCAGACTGGATGAATGGATCAGTCAGACGGGATGAATGGATCAGTCAGACTGGATGAATGGATCAGTCAGACTGGATGAATGGATTAGTCAGACTGGATGAATGGATTAGTCAGACTGGATGAATGGATCAGTCAGACGGGATGAATGGATCAGTCAGACGGGATGAATGGATCAGTCAGACTGGATGAATGGATCAGTCAGACTGGATGAATGGATGAGTCAGACGGGATGAATGGATCAGTCAGACTGGATGAATGGATCAGTCAGACGGGATGAATGGATCAGTCAGACTGGATGAATGGATCAGTCAGACTGGATGAATGGATCAGTCAGACTGGATGAATGTAAATGACCAGACTAGGACCTGCTAATTGCTGTAGCAGAGCAAACAATAATAATTAAATTGCGTGCCAGGAAAAGTATGAAGAGCGGGACGATAATATTGTTTTTATTATAAACCTTTACATCAACAAGATGTTCACACTCATACCACATTTTGTTAAATACGCCACTTATATACGTCCACTTAAATCCAAACCAGATTCACATCATAATATCTTTTGAAGCATTTTTTGTTTGTTTGTGTGAATTCACTATTGAGAATGAGAAATTCAATTAATTTTTTTTTAAAGATGTCATTTCGTCACTACCTCTGTTTTAACACATATCACAATCATGTTATCAAATTTCTCAACTTCCTTGTGTTTTATGAAAAAAACAAACAACCCCCAACTTTCATGACTAAATTTTTTGGACATGTTTCCTTTTTTTTTTTTTTAAATTTTTTTTAAAACTCCCAACCACTTTGTGTCAATCAAAAAAAATTTTCCCATCATCATAAGAAGGGCTTCAGTCTTGATCCTTCGTTGGTGACGCCATTTATTGTTACAAGGAATGGCAGAAATTGCAGAATTTTTGGTATATGGCTGGAATTTTTTCTTGGGCGTTGGGATGGGGGGTTTGAGGGTTGTGGAGGGGGGGTGCGTGGCGAAGCATTCCTCCACTTGTGAATTTACCTCCAAGGCTTATGCTCGAGTGACATTCGCGAACCAAAATTTTAGGGTAAAAGTAGTAAAACATAAAATACATGTATGTTAAAGATACAATACGTTTACTTGAAAATAAATTGTTTTGTAGTTGTAAAGCCACTGTAGGGCGCAAAATCTAATACAATTCTTAGACGAAGGGATAAAATAAACTTAATATTCTCGATCCATTCAAAAGAACAAAACACTTTCTCCTCCTTCCTGTCTGCCATTATGGCGTGAAGGAGCCAGCAGAACCAACACGATTTCAACATTCGAAACTCTAAAAAAAAATAAAAATAATACACGAATAGAGATAAAACACGAACGTATAAGTTTAAGCATAGGACACAATAATCTCTGTACAGAAGGAGCGCCTGTGACCTAAAATATGAGATAACGGTGTGATTTTCAAACGGGTTTCAGTGTGGACCCCAAATAGAGGTTTTTGAGATCCACTGGTTGTGCTATTGGATGGTGTCTCTATAAGGTAAGGGATCCACAAAAACCACTGCGGGCTGGGGGTCTAGGGGCACGCCTTATTTGCCTTATTATTGACCGGACCACAATTGCAATGCTATGGAGTTCTAAATATCAGGTTTAGAAGATTTATGAGGTCCAAGCGTACAAGTGATCGAGAACGCAGGAGCAGCATTAGCATATCTAGATAAAAGTAAAAACTATGGAGCTGGCAATACTTAACTTATATAAGAGCTAGTCATGAAAATGAAGAGTATAATTATTTTCATCAGAAAGCGCATTTGGTTTTATTTCCTTTCTTTTTAAAATAATATTTTTAAATACATAGTAACTCTTCAGGGTCAGGGAGCAACTTAGTTCATTAAACGGAAGTGATAAAAAATGGCGCCTCTCAGATTATAAATGTTGTGTTCTATTCTTGCTTCGCATTTTTTAAAACTCATCAAGTCATTTCAAGTCTTATAAATATACAGATCTAAAACTGACGTATGGATTTCAGTAATGAAGGTAAATAATCAATCGGAAGGCAATCGGTTGAAAACACGACAAGCTGCAACAGATCCACGCCGAACACAAAACACCGATCCCAATGAACTTTCCAGCACCAAATCCCCAAATCTTTAAATGGGCGCGTTTTGGTTTTTACCATGAGCGATTGGGACGACAGCGATGAAGATATTAACGACTTTTCGTGCAAGGCGAGGAAGGGCAGTTGCTATGACGAGGCGGGGAGCGCTTACATCATCGACGATGCTGTCATAGAGAGCATAAATGACTATGTGAAGAGGATCACGGGTGGCGAGGAGAGGAGTGAGGACAGCATAGGGGTTGACAGGAGAGAAAGCGCCGTCGGCGGGACCAGGAGGGAAAGCAGACCTGGCGAGGCCAGAAGGGTGAACAGTAGCAGTTACGACCGTGTGTTAAGGAGCAGTGATGACGTTGTTAGGAAAGCTAGTTCCAGTGGCGGGGCGAGGAGAGCTAGTAACAGTGCGGAGACGAGGAAAAGGAGTGACATTGTCGCGTCTAGAAAAACGAGTAACAGTGGCGAAACTGGAAGGAAAAGTAACACGGGCGATACTAAGAAATCAACCAGCAAAGAGGGGACGAGGAAAGCAAGTACGAGTGTAGAGACTAGAAAAACAAGTAACAGTGAAGTGACTAACAAAGCAAGTAAGACTGGAGAGACTACAAAATTAACGAACAATGGGAATACGAGGGGAAAAAACAAATACGTGGAGACCAGAAAAACAAGCAACTCTAAAGAAACTAAGGCAGAGGGTAAGGGTGGTGAAAGTAAGCAAAGTAACAGCGGGGAGAGTAATCAGGGAAGTAACAGTGGGGGAAGTAAAGAAGCAAGTAACAGTGGAGGAAGTAAGCAAACAAGTAACAGTGGTGGAAGTAAAGAAACAAGTAGCAGGGGGGGACGCAAGGAAGCAAGTAATAGTGGGGGAAGTAAGCAAGCAAGTAACAGTGGTGTAAGTAAGGAAGCAAGTAACAGTGGGGGAAGTAAAGAAGCAAGTAACAGTGGGGGAAGTAAGGAAGCAAGTAACAGTGGGGGAAGTAAGGAAGCAAGTAACAGTGGTGGAAGTAAGGAAGCAAGTAACAGTGGGGGAAGTAAGGAAGCAAGTAACAGTGGGGGAAGTAAGGAAGCAAGCAGCAGTGGGGGAAGTAAGCAAGCAAGAAAACGTGAGGAAAGTAAGGAAGCAAGAAACAGTGAGGAAAGAAGGAAAACCATCAACGCTGGTGAATCTAGGAAAGCAAGAAACTCCAGACAGCCTCTTGAAAACAAAGACCGTGGAACGACTGCGACTTTAGCTGGAGTAGCGCGCGACCAAATCGATATTTATTCTAGCGATATCGATGATCAGGACGATACATTACCGAAGAGCGAGGATGACAGTCCGCGTAGCCAGGCGAGCACGCTCTACGCGGACGCAGAGCTTGAAGGGAGCCCTAATAAAAAAGAATCACCAACTGGGAAAAGGACCCGAAGCTCCGACCCTCATATCGAAAGGACGAAAACCAAAACAGATAGATCTGTGGTCGGGTCGGATCCTACCAATGTGAGAAAACCCAGGAAATCGAATGCGTCGACAGGGAAACCGTCGGCATCGTCACAAGGGAAACCCGCGAAGAGCTCTTTGTTGGCAAAGAAACTGAAAAGGTCAGAGTCTTTGTTCGACAAACAACAAATTGAGCAGCAGATGCTTCAGTCGAGAAAGGACAGAGACACACAAGATCCGACCGCATCGGTCAGCGAGACCTCACGGTCAACAAGCGCTGTGGCCGAAAGGGAAAACCCCCGGCGTCGGAAAATCTCTCCGGACAGAAAAACGCAGGAGAGGGACCAGCTTACGCCGGAAGACAGTCTGACTGAGTACCATACACTGTTATCGAAAGCGTACGACAGTCGGGGCAAGTCCGACCGCCCTGGGCACGGTAATGATTTTAGAGGGAGTTCGAGAAGTAAATCCACACCGCTTCCGGGTCCCAGTCGTGCAAAAGACGGAGGGCGCAGGCAGAAATTTCGCCAGGGCGCCAAAGGCGACAGGGGGCCCGAAAGCCTGAAGCGGAAATTTTACGAGACCACGAGACTCTACCCGCAGATGTACAAGCGTTTTCTACAAACCCAGACCAACAAACAGATGAAGAGGGCGAAGCGGAGGCACGCGGAAGAGAAAAGGAGGGCGCGGAAGGTAAAGGATTCGAGTCGGAATGAGTCGATTTTCAAACGGTGCTCGAAATTTTTGAGCCCCATGAAAGATAAATATTCCAGCTATCTGTCGAAAATAGTTTCCGTATTTTACTACCTCGCCCTCCTGGCCGGCATCTCGCTCGTCTCCTCAAGCGTGACGATGTGTTTGAAACTGGCGTTCATTCATTACCTAAATAACTACAAGCTTGACGTCACGTGACCTTTGGAGAAGCGCCGACGTGAAGCAATAGCGTCATCAAGTCGCCGGCGCCAAACTAAGAACGATAAAAACAAACCACTTAAAACTATGTGTGTAGCCATATTAGGATCTCTGAAAGGTGAAAACAATAAAATGACAGTTCTGAGGTATTTGGGATCCTAGACTTTTTTACTTTTGGGTGTGGACGTAGAAATAAGATAAAATAAAACCAAAAATGTTAGAGGCCCTATTAATGATACTTCTTTTAAAACGTCATTTAGGTACCCTACACCGAAGTATAGCCGTTGCATCGTTCAGAGCCGCGTTGTTGAGATGTATGTGTGTCATTCTTGCCATTGTCATTACAATAGATATATTAATATATATCTTAAAATAACAATTTACATTTATGTTAGTTGAGTTATTTGATTTGATTTATAATATTACCGGTAAATACTCTTTTTGTTGCAAAGTTGTTGCGAAAAAAATGTTTTTAAATTTAATTTCTGAAAATTAAAATAATATAGAATCTGCATTTATTTGAGCCATAATTAACTTTGAGAGGGTCCCCAATTCTTAATGGATAGCATATTAATATTACTTAACACGAGCATTTTAAACATTCACATTCAATCAGGGTTCCCTCTCTAAATTATTGGCAAAGCCTCCTCCTCGGACCCTTTTAAAAATATTCACAGACCGTTTGAAAATATTTTGCCGAAAACAGCCTTCCGACAAATTTACACAGGCAAATGAACAACATAATAATAAAGCTTTACACCACTGAATTAATGTCAATTTTGAGACCAAGACACAGATGAACATTTTGTGACGCACTCTGTGCCTTTTATTTAAAAAGTTTGATTGATTTTCGCATAGGGAAAGAAACAAAAACATCCAAGAACTGATTGTTTATATCATAAATCACAGAATACTCCATAGCTAATTTAAACTGTCACACTAAAGCAAATATATTAATATATTTATTTCAGAAAAACAAAAACAAACAAATACTGAAGTGATTTTTTTAAATTTAAAAACTAGCGCTTACACAGTAAGGATTTTTATTGTTTTGTGGCTGAAGTTTCAATATTGATGTAATGATTATGGTGTGTAGGGGAGTGGGGTATTAAACTATTTATAAAGCTGCGTTGAGGGCCGTAACTTAAGTGCATATTTTAGTAGTGAATTTTGTAGATTGTTGGCTCTACACACATTCCTGCCTGAAATTCTTTGGCTAGGAATAGCGAGTCATTAATTAATTTGAAAGACGGTGTGCATGATCCAGATTATCCTATTTTAAAAAGGTCTTTTGCTAATATTGAGGTATGTAAAAAGAAATTTCTGTGCTGAGTGATGATTATAAATAACACTTTAAAATTATTACTATGTACTGTTAGTTACCCCATTTTATCTCTTTAAAAAAAAAAAACTTTTAAAAATCAACAATTTGTTTAGATACTTTAAGACGGATTACAAGATAAGGGTAACATAAAAACCAAAATGTTTTTCGATTCCTTTAAAGAAAATACAAATCAATAACCTTTATTTTAAAAAAAAAAACGACCAAATATTTTAAATCTATACGTAACTATTTTTTTTTTCTAAAAGTTATATTTATAAACCCGAAATAAAACAAAAAGTATTTTTAAAAGATTTTTTTTTTTGAAATACTTACAAAAACATCATCAAAATTATTTTGTTAAAAATTATTTAATAATTATTCAATAATTGCCTCTCAAATTAATTATAAAGTATGTTCTCAAAGGGAAATCAAGTAAAGTAAGAAGTGGAGGTTCATCTAACAGGGTAACGTATAAATTAAATGTGACCAAGGGATACAACCATGCTACAGTTGCCTAAGTGTTTACCCGTTTGTCTCTCTTGCATTCAGAGCAACCAGAGGCAGCGCATGTGGCATGTAGTTCACGTAGGGGAAAAAACTCAAATTATCCCAATCACCCCCAACACCACAGGTTCTCGGGTGAGATAGTTTATTGTAATAATGGCCAAAGCTATTCATTAAAATTAGTCGCTGTATAACATGATTTTTAAAAAAAATAATAATATTTCAACTCCGTGACTCCGTGGAATATTAAATAGCAGTGTCTAGTATATGTCTGTGTGGATAATTTTATCCATGTAACTTTTATAAAATTTAGTCCATCAACGAGATGTGGGCAGATTCGGGAGTCGAATGACAATGAACTCTGGTGTGTGCGATAGCTTACTAAAATGACCACTAATCTATACGATGGCCTAAAATGTCTAGAGTTGCCTAAAACGTACACAATGGCGTGAAATGTGTACAACAATCCTTAATGTGTACGATGGCCTAGAATGTGAACAGCGTACGCAATGGCTGACATTATCAAAAGCCGGACACAGTTTCGTTGTTAATTGCTTTTTCTAGGAAAGAGAATGCTAACTGTCCCTGACTGCCCCCATCGCCTATGCCGGGCCGTCTTAACGCATAGGCCCGTTCTGCATTAGCATGGGGGCCCACGAGCATAAGGGGCCCTATGTGAATATGTGTATTTATATACATTATGTATATTTATTTTTTAGTGTGTGTGGGGGGCGTACTCTTTTTTTGCCTAAGGCCCAGCACTATTTCTTTGCCCAGGGGTCCAACACTATTTCTTTGCCCAGGGGCCCAACTCTATTTCTTTGCCCAGGGGCCCAACTCTATTTCTTTGACCAGGGGCCAAACACTATTTCTTTGCCCAGGGGCCCAACACTATTTCTTTGCCTAGGGGCCCAACACTATTTCTTTGCCCAGTGGCCCAACACTATTTCTTTGCCCAGGTGCCCAACACTATTTCTTTGCCCAGGGGCCCAACACTATTTCTTTGCCCAGGGGCCCAACACTATTTCTTTGCCCAGGGGCCCAAAAGGATGTAAAGACGGTTCTGTGCCTAAGGCCTTTATAATCTTACCGTTTAGAGAGCTTTTAATGAATAGTTAGCAACTCCTAATTGTCTGTATTAAACGCGATCTTTCATTACTTTCTAGACCATCTGTTCCTTACTCCTACATTCCCTCCTTTTTCGTTTACTCCCCTCATTCCATTCTCGAATCAAACTCTTTATACGCCATGTGCGTCATTTATTTACTCCCATTATCACAACTGCACATATTTTTTTTATTGCTCTCAATATCAAAACTCTATTATTTACTCTCCATATTCTAGTTCCACTTTTACCCTAATCTCGTGATCCAAGTTCCACGTTTAACTGACTCTCAATTTCCCAGCTAGTCCCATGGTACATTTTTCTCTCAATATCCTCCCCCCATATCTATCTATCTATCTATCTATCTATCTATCTATCTATCTATCTATCTATCTATCTATCTATCTATCTATCTATCTCTCTCTCTGTATCTTTCTCTCTCTGCATCTCTCTCTCTCTCTCTCTCTCTTTCTCTCTATGATCACACAAACCCCATCTTTCTCCTATCCTCCCACCATCCCACCGTGCTACACTCCACCTCCACCTTACCAACGCCTCGCTTCCAATGCGATCTCATTGCCACTCCGCTTGTATCTCTTGCTCCCCACATCAAAGCCAAACTCCAAAACTCTCCCAGTTACGCCCCTTTACAGCCTCTAGATATACCCATAACGCGGGCGTTAACAACTTTATGAAGTGTTAAAACTTGTGCTAAGTTTCATTCATTTCTTTAAAAAAACAACAACATTAAGTTGTATAACCAGTATCAGCAGTATCCAAGTTAAGTTTATATCCTTCATCCTCACACTCCCCGCCCCTTTTCACGTGGCTCAGTCTGGAACGTACTGATGATAGCTTACACTGCTTGTTTGAAGAGTTCTGACATGTCTACAAGTTTTCGATATTAGGAGTTATTGCCCTTGCCATGTGAACTTTATGCGGATCTCTCTATGATGGCTAATGTCTAAGATATGTAAAAATGGGCACAATGCAGTTGTTGAAAGCTTCATCCCGAGGTTGTGACATCCTGCATCAAGATTCGTGACACCTTTGTCATGAGGTCAACCGTTAAAATAATGGTTAAATATGACTATTATAGGGTTCTTCATTTCTAAAACCGGAAAACGTCATAGCTCATTTCGTAATGTTCTTTTTTAAGATTACTTTTTAACGGAACAAAGTTTTGAGGCATAAATACAGTCAAATCACTATGTTCTCAAAATTGTTAGCTTAGTAAAATTACGAAATTGTTTTTTATTTTGCAATTCCAATAAGCTGTCTTAAATTAACGAAGCATTAAAAATTAGCTGATAAGATCAATAATTCTCAATATACCTATCCTACATTCACGTATTGACTCGTATCTTTTTATTAGTTTTTTAAAATGAATTTGTCCTTACAAAAGATAAATTTAGATATAATATTTCTATTAATAGATTTCCGCCATATTATAGGAGAGATTGTTTCAATCCAGTCTGATATGACTTCATACACTTGAGGGAAACAATAACGGAAGTCGTTCCTACGTCCTTTTGTGGTGAATTATATACTTTATTAGATTGATGGTGTTCCGATCTCAGGCGGCAACAGGACATATAGCCATGCCTTACAAATGTATGTAACATACACTTCTAAATCACCCTTTAATTTTCACATTACCCACCCACTACATAGCACACAACACTACCACCTACTTAGTCTCTCTTTCCACCTTCATTGACCAAACACCTTAATGAACGCAATTCAGTTTCACAATGAACGCCAAAAGTGGTCAAATATTTAATTTAAACATTTTCCAAACTGATGGATATCAATTTGTAAACACGTTTTGCTATTTACATTTATATATATATATATAAATTTTTTTATTTCTTTCTTTATTTTTTGTTGATGTTAGATTCACCTCGCAATGTTTAGGTAGCTTAACGGTAATCTGTGTGGTCTCAAAGCTCTTTTTATCCGAAACATAAATCTGACCCTCCTATAACGGTCAAATAAAATTAACACCTGAACGTGAAGCCCGCCAAACGGTTTCCCTACGTAGCGCTAATTAACCCGACAAACACCGCCAGCACCTCGGCCATGCCTCGACCATAGCGTGCAGTACCTGGTGTTAATTACTAATTACCGAACCGAGCCGCACCGACCCATCTGTCAGATTAAATGCCATTTTGTGTAAAAGATTTTATCTTTTATTTTAAATTCGCTGTGAGACACAAAGACGCGCAAAATTAACGAGCCGCGTCTCATTTCGTGCGCGGTGGAGCACGACTACAATAAGGCCCGGTCGCTTGTCTA
>MUZC01001001.1:121421-134098 GCA_002072015.1 Radix auricularia | reverse complement strand
TAGAAGGTCAGAGCTGGTGGCTGGAGTGCTAAATAGAAGGTCAGAGCTAGTGATTGGAGTGCTAAATAGAAGGTCAGAGCTGCGTGGCTGGAGTGCTAAATAGAAGGTCAGAGCTGGTGGCTGGAGTGCTAAATAGAAGGTCAGGGCTGCGTGGCTGGAGTGCTAAATAGAAGGTCAGGGCTACGTGGCTGGAGTGCTAAATAGGAGGCCAAAGCCCATGGCTCATGGAGTGCTAAATAGAAGGTCAGAGCTGCGTGGCTGAAGTACTAAACAGAAGGTCAAGGCTGCGTGGCTGGAGTGCTAAATAAGAGGTCAGAGCTAGGGGCTGGAGTGCTAAATAGGAGGCCAAAGCTCATGGCTGGAGTGCTAAATAGAAGGTCAGGGCAGCATGGCTAGAGTCATAAACACGTCATAGGTACGTGACTGGAGTTCCACACAAACGGTTTTATTGATTTCTTGGAGTTTGATGATTTGTAAAATAAAATATTATAAATTTTAGAGTACAGTTATAGTTTGTAGTTTTGGATTAGCGCTTGTTATTTCAGTGTTAAGATCTGATGTGTGTTTGTCGTGGAGTGTTAAAGTTCCGATTGTGTATTTAGTTTAATGCGTAAGTTCTGATTGTATTCTTGTATAAGTGTTTAAGTTCTGACTGTGTTGTTGTTTAAGTGTTTAAGTTCTGATTGTGTTATTGTTTAAGTGTTTTAGCTCTGATTGTGTTATTGTTTAAGTGTTTAAGTTCTGATTGTGTTATTGTTTAAGTGTTTAATTTCTGATTGTGTTGTTGGTTGAGTGTTTAAGTTCTGATTGCGCTGTTGTTTAAGTGTTAAAGTTCTGATTTAAATGTTGTTCAAGTGTTTAAGTTCTGATTTAAATGTTGTTCAAGTGTTAAAGTTCTGATTTAAATGTTGTTCAAGTGTTAAAGTTCTGATTTAAATGTTTTTCAAGTGTGTAAGTTCTGATTTAAATGTTGTTCAAGTGTTAAAGTTCTGATTTAAATGTTTTTCAAGTGTTTAAGTTCTGATTTTGATGTTGTTTAAGTGTTTAAGTTCTGATCGGGTTGTAGGTTGAGTGTTTAAGTTCTGATTGTGTTGTTGGTTGAGTGTTTAAGTTCTGATCGTGTTGTAGGTTGAGTGTTTTAGTTCTGATTGTGTTGTTGGTTGAGTGTTTAAGTTGTGATTGTGTTGTTGGTTGAGTGTTTAAGTTCTGATCGTGTTGTAGGTTGAGTGTTTAAGTTCTGATTGTGTTGTTGGTTGAGTGTTTAAGTTCTGATTGCGTTGTTGGTTGAGTGTTTAAGTTCTGATTGCGTTATTGTTCAAGTGTTTAAGTTAAGATTTTGATGTTGTTTAAATGTTTAAGTTCTGATTTTGATGTTGTTTAAATGTTTAAGTTCTGATTTTGATGTTGTTTAAGTGTTTAAGTTCCGATTGTGTTGTTGGTTGAGTGTTTAAGTTCTGATTGTGTTGTTGGTTGAGTGTTTAAGTTCTGAATGCGCTGTTGTTCAAGTGTTTAAGTTAAGATTTTGATGTTGTTTAAGTCTTTAAGTTCTGATTTTGATGTTGTTTAAATGTTTAAGTTCCGATTGTGTTGTTGGTTGAGTGTTTAAGTTCCGATTGTGTTGTTGGTTGAGTGTTCAAGTTAGTCTGAACACTGTGTTCCAGTAAATCTCAATTTGTTTAATAGGAGGGAATCAACGTAAGACCGTTATTGTTGAATATATCAACATTAGAGACAAGAGATAACCGGCTAAACAATGGCGGATAGAAATGACCTCAGGTAATCAATAACCTTGGTTATGTGAAACACATCTCATCTATTTAATTGACTTGACACAAAGATGGATGAGGAAATTGAACATGGACACTCAGACAGTGTCATTATAATTCATCTCTTAAAGCACATCCTTGAATTAGATTAAAATATCCATATTTCCCCATTAGCGGAAACAGTATATTACGTATGCATAAAACTCATATTTTCGTACCCCTCTAACTCCCCTATGTGGAACCTCGTACATTTTCGGGACCCCTCCCCTATGCGTAAGTACATATTCGCTCCCCCCCCCCCAGTTTGAATTATTAATTTTAAGCAATAGTTACAAATTATCGGCTTTACTCTTTGGGACCTCCATAAATGACGTCATGCACCTAGGGAAAGGGGGGGGGTCACGCATTTGTGACGATGTGTTCCGAGGAAATGTGACGTCACTTGAAAGTGCGCAAATTTAAATATAAGTTCCACTAAAATATATGATTGCTTGCAATTATTTAATGAAGTTTTCATTGACTTCACAGGTGTTACGAAATATAAGTGCAGACTTACACTAAATACATAATTAAATGATAAAATACTAATTTGCAGCATGCTAGTTTTCAATTATAAATAAGGGTTTTAGGGGGACGGTCAAGGGTTTTTGACTTCATATTGGAAGGGGGAGGGGGGGGGGGGCTAAGTTTTTTGAATTAAATTTAATTTTAAAAATTTATTGATGTAAATAATTTAAAACAAGGGAGACGATTGAGACGAAGTGTTGAATAACCTCGTCTATGAGAATCCTCCTGGCAAATTTCTGACACAGGGTCAATTTTGACGTCATACAAACACAATCTTGACGTCAATACAAACATAATCTTGACGTCAATACAAACATAATCTTGACGTCAATACAAACATAATTTTGACGTCAATACAAACATAATCTTGACGTCAATACAAACATAATCTTGACGTCAATACAAACACAATATTGACGTCAATACAAACACGATATTGACGTGAATATAAACACAATATTGACGTCAATACAAACACAATATTGACGTCAATACAAACATAATCTTGACATCAATACAAACATAATATTTGCGTCGATACAAACACAATCTTGACATCAATACAAACACACTCTTGACGTCAATACAATTACAATCTTGACATCAATACAAACACAATCTTGACGTCAATACAATTACAATCTTGACGTCAATACAAACACAATCTTGACGTCAATACAAACACAATCTTGACGTCAATACAAATACAATCTTGACGTCAATACAAACACAATCGTGACGTCAATACAAATTACAATCTTGACGTCAATACAAACACAATCGTGACGTCAATACAATTACAATCTTGACGTCAATACAAACACAATCTTGACGTCAATACAAACACAATATTGACGTCAATACAAACCCAATATTGACGTCAATCAAACACAATCTTGACGTCAATACAAACACAATCTTGACGTCAATACAAACATAATATTTGCGTCGATACAAACACAATCTTGACGTCAATACAAACACAATCTTGACATCAATACAAACACAATCTTTGCTATAAGTAATAAAAATAGTTCACAAACGGCCATATAATATCTACAACACGCTATGTAAAATGAGACAGGTAACTATTACATCAATCAATATACAATCAGCAACTGTGACTTGAATGAAAAATGTTCAATCATTTAGAAAAAAATCATCTTCCAAGGCAAAAAAGGCGTATCCTTCCCTAAGTGTCCCCTATGCGATCAATGCCAACAACTACCATGTCCATTGAAGTACACAGCACACACAGTAGATCGATACCACTTGTGTCTTAATGAAATATTCGATACTTGAAGTAGATTTGAATGTAGCTGTTGATTAACATGGAGACATTTGCAAATACTGGCACACATAACATGTGACATCACATGGAATATGACAGCACATGGAATTTGACACGAATCATGACATCAGATGAAGCATGACATAACATGAAATATAACATATCATGAAATAGGATATACATGAAATATGACCTAACATGAAATATAACACAACAGGAAATATAACATTACATGAAAATATAACATTACAAGAATTTTAACATAACATGAAATATCACATCAAATGACATGAAAAATAAAATCACGTTAAGTGTTATATTACATGAAATAGACCATTAATCTAAATATAACATAACATGAATTTTAATGTCGCATAAAATATAAAATCACTTCAACTATCACATCACATGTAAAATGACTGTAGCAAGGTAACGACAAAACACAATGCGCTGATATTTAGATCCATAAATAAAATATATTACACATACCGATATGTTATGACAGCTGTGATGTACATCAATATGTTATGACAGCTAATATATACACCAATATGTTATGACATATTGTTGCTTGAATAGAACGTTGACAGTTCAAAAGATCGATAAATTGACAGCCACATTTAGATATTTGAAGAGAAACGTATTTCCTTGGTTTCGAGGCTATATCTATAAATATAAATTTGATGAACTCTCTGACACCGTAATTGATGGATGTGTTTGATCATTTTGTTTATGTTCAAAGTTCACTAAGTGCTGGTCGATTTTCTCGAAAACTGTGTCAAACAATCTTATTAAATAGCAGAATAGAAAAATCCTTTAAAAAATGTTACGAATATTTTTATTTTTTTTGGGGGGGTGGGGGGTGGGGGAAAGAAGTTAATTTTAATGAAGAAAGTCAAAGCGCTTGGCAAATTGAAACTCCCGATGTCACCTTGATGATAAAATAATAATAATGCTAAGAACGCAGAAAGCTCATGAACAACATGTTCATAAAACAGTTAGATCTACGTTTGTTTGAATTTCGTTTCTTTTTTTCCACCCCTAAGAGCAAGCTGAACTGAACTGAACTATCCCTTAGCCCGACGCTGGGTCGTTGGGGCACCATTTTGAGCTGCACACTATCTCATGCCGTGTGTCACGGTTCTGATCTGCCTTCTGGGAGTCGCTAAATGACAGGCCGGTCCAATCTATGACATTGTCCTCCCAACTCTTCCTTGGTCTGCCTCTTTTCCTTCTTCCCTGGACTGTGCCTTGCAATATCGTCTTTGAGAGACCTCCAGATCTTGACACGTGTCCGTACCATCGTAATTTTCCCTTGTTAATTGAGGTGAGAAGGTCGTCGTAAGGGCCAATGACAGCGCTTATTTTATCGCGGACCGTTTCGTTCGTGATGTGCGCCATGTAGGAGATGTTTAGTACTTTTCAAAAACATCTCATCTCTACCGCATTAATTCTTTTTTGGAGGTCTGCTGTGAGCGTCCAAGCCTCACAACCATAGAGGAAGACTGACATCGCCAAAGAGCGCATTAGTCGAATCTTTGAACTCAGGGAGAGCTCCTTGTTTTGCCAGATGTGTTTAAATTTGCTTAATGCTGCAGTTGTTTGGGCCATTCTGGCAAGAATTTCTGGCTTTGAGCCTTCATCGGATATTACAGCCCCTAGGTATTTGAAGGTAGGGACCTCCTCGAGTCTTTGACCGTTTATCCGTATTTCACTTATGAAATTCTTGTTTGCCATGACCTTGGCCTTTCCTGCATTGATTTTCATGCCATAGGCCTTCGATGTCTTCTCTAGCTTTGCAAGGAATTCTTTTAGTTCGTCCTCGCTGCCAGCTAGGCCGTCAATGTCATCGGCGAAGCGTAGGTTAGTTATAGTTGTACCTCCGATGCTGACAGTTCCGACATGGTTTTCGAGCACATCAGTCATAATTCTGTCAAGGAAGAGGTTGAAGAGGATGGGGGAGAGTAAACACCCTTGTCTGACACCAACAGTGGTCTTGAACCAATCTCCCAGCTTGCTGTTGTAGAGTACTGCAAGCAAGGGAGTAAAATAATTTTATTGATTAAAAGAATATGAAAAAAAAGTATTAAAAAAAATACAACAGAATTAAAGATCTAAGCTTGACCAAGTGCACTTTGAGAGTTTCCTCTGAGGGATGTTATCTTCATTTGAGACCGAGGCGCCTAATGCAGTGATTGAGTGCAACTCTCAATGCTAAGATTTTATCAATTTCATTTTTAAAAAAAATCAATGGTTAGTGATTTATTTCTGTAGCAGTGGATGGCCATTGATATTGTGAATTTGTTACAATTAATGACGTGACAGTTGTTACAACTAATGACGTGACAATTGTTACAACTAATGACGTGACAGTTGTTACAACTAATGACGTGACAGATGTTACAACTAAAGACGTGACAGTAGTTACATCTAATGACGTGACAGATGTTACAACTAAAGACGTGGCAGTCGTTACAAATAATGACGTGACATTTGTTAAAACTAATGACGTGACATTTGTTACATATTGTGGCGAAATTTGTGAGCCCACTGCTATTTGCACGAGAACAGATCAAAACAAAAGGGGGATCACTCTCCAAGAGTTCAAGGAGCAAAGGTCAATAATTAAATATGCCATGAACTGGCTGAAAAGGAGGCTATCAAGACCTGTATAAAAACTCTGCAATTAGAAAAATCTGTCTTTCTTCCGCCCAAAGTGACCACAGTAAGTTTATCGATTTGATTGTTCAACCCACTGGACCAAATCTCTGACCATCCTTTGATCGAGAAAGCCGACACCAATTATTCGTGGCCAGAATCTATGTAAGTTGTACTCTAACTTATTCCCCTGGTATTTGTGAGCGTATTTCACGCCGATATTTAAATATTAATATTCGTGCAATGTCATATTGAAACTGTAGACATGTTGACCCAGTTCGCCATAAGCCGGCTGCACGCTACATGTATCTCCTTTCATAAATAAATATGATAACACGCGAACAATCAGATAGATGGATTGAATTGTATTGGTATAACTAGTACTATTATTAATTTTAATATAACTATAATTATATTTATTTCATTCACGTGATGGAAATGTATTATTATTTCCTTCTTAGGTTATTAAACATATTAAATAACCGTCAGGCAGATGGATGGAATTATATTGGTGTAACCAATAATAGCATTGTATTTATTTTACCATCCGCTCACTGGATGAATTATCATTTCAGTATTATAGTATAGGATGTATTAATTAACCATCAGACAGATGGATGGAATTACATTGGTGTAACCAATAATATCATTGTATTTATTCCACCATCCAATTACACAATGATAATGAAATATTATTCCCAATCCATGATATATATATGTGTATGTATTTGATGAAAATGTATTCATAAAAATGTATTTGATCACCATTTGGCCCCTGGCTCTGAAGGCTCGGCTGCCCAAAGGGTGGATCAAAAACAGACGAGAATAGAAACCATCCTCATATGTATTATTTCTATCTCAGTCTCGTTTCTAGGCACCCGACTGTGCTGCGAGATAACCTGAACTCCAGACAGCAACCGTCCTAACGAAGTGTCCTCACACCCGGATCAGGAGCTGGACTCACCGCTATCCACGCGACTTGCATCCGAACCCCAACCCACGATTGGACCAGGAGCTGGACTCACCGCTACCCACGCGACCTGCATCCAACCCCTACCTCACCCTGTACTGATCGACAGAACCAGAGGAAGACACATCACCATTAGCAGCTTACTCCAAGTGTAACGCTGAAGCTAACCACTCAGGTTGTTGTTTACACCTCAGAGTGGTAGAAGCCGGTTATTCACACCATCCGTGATCACCGAAGTCATCTGGAACCATAGGTGAAGCAGCCAACAAGAAGCCAACCGCACCGGTTGATGCCTACACATCACCTGTGTAGAAGCCGGTTATTCACACGATCCGTGATCACCGAAGTCACCTGGAACCATAGGTAAAGCAGCCGATAGGACAGAATTACAGAACCAACCGTTCACGGAGCGGGGCAGTCATTCCTATAAAATTTAAGTATTACCCTATAATTATAATATTGATTGGCACAAGCCTTATGATGAATTTTGGCAATAACGGAACTTGGTTCCGCTCGCTGTAAATATTGTAAAATAAATTATTATTACAATTTCACCTAATTGTTTGTTGATCATCGTATTGTGAGAGATCACTTAAGTATGCTCGTGTAGGCAGAGAGAGAATATCTTAAATAATATACCCCTAGACAACTTGTCAAACTATATCAACATCTTTCTCGCCACACATATAATGACGTGACAGTTGTTGCAACTAATGACGTAACTGTTGTTACAACTAATGACTTGGCAGTTGTTACAACTAATGACATGACTTTTGTTACAACCAATGAAGTGACAGTTGTTACAACTAATGACGTGACAGCTGTTACAGCTAATGACGTGACAGTTGTTACAACTAATGACGTGACAGCTGTTACAGCTAATGACGTGACAGTTGTTACAACTAATGACGTGACAGTTGTTACAACTAAATACGTGACAGTATTTACATCTAATGACGTGACAGTTGTTACAACCTATGACGTGACAGTTGTTACAAACAATGTCGTGACAGCTACAGAAACACCTACAGACAAAGCAAACCATCAAGTCCTAAACATTGTTCTGCTCATGTTTCGTGTATGGCATTACAGTGATATAAGAAGTGATACGAGATGTCATTTGTGTGGGTTAAAACTTGACCTTAATTTGGTAACAAGATCTGATTCGATCAGTAGCTAGACAAGGAGAACAACTGACAAATCAACCGGTATAGAACGGAGGAGATAGTCAACAATTAAATCGACATACAAAGAACAGCAACTCTTAAATTGAAGAGCTAATAATTATTATAGGGATTCCTTCCCTTGATTTTCACAAAAGTACAAACCTAAGAGCTATGTAGTCAGTCAGTTGTTTGGGAGGGGTGGGGGTTGCTATAGGAGATTCTGTATGGTGTAGGCCTTCATTAACACTTAGAACTCAGACAGACACACTTACAAACGAACATTAAAACATAGACACACGTGCACAGGGACACAGGCGCAGACTCACGCACAGACATATCTGAGACACATTTGGCTTGATTCAGAATTAATTGAATGAAATTATGAAATTTAAGCCAGTGGCGTAGCGTGGTTATTTTTATATATTTTTATATATATTTTATATATATATATTTTTTTTTTAAATTTTAATTTTATTTTTAAAAATATTTCTGCGGATGCAACAATGTAGGAGCTGCCTGGTTATTAGTCGCCCGGGGCAGCCCCTACGTTGTTGCATCTTTAGAAATATTTTTAAAATAAGAAATTAATATTAAGAGCACTATACATTTTATATGTTAGAATCAATAGAATTGGGACGCGGTGGTCGAGGGGTAGCGCGCTTGATTGCTGTACCGATGGTCACGAGTTCGAATCCACACGAAGGTGAGGATTCGTTCCCAGGGCCTGAGGAGTCCCCGAGTCACCCAGCTCTGAATGGGTACCCAACTAGACAATAGTTAGGCGGCTGGGGTAATGCGTGGAACCTCTATAGACGTGGCCCGTGACCGCTGCATCACTTGCCAACAGATCATCTCTCATGGTCTGTGGACGCAATTATCTTCTGCATAGAAGGAGCATCTGTATATCTAAGATAAGATTTCTTGATTAAAATTCAAACTTTCTTTTTTCCATCATGGAACAATCTTTGATCTATCAACATAGTCAATCGTGACATGATCAATAACCTAACAACTTTGTTGATCGAAATTTCATTTTCATTAACTTTTTTAGAGAAACTTCTCTCGCAGCTGACATTAGGGGCCGTCCATAAAGTACGTCACGCTATTTTTGACAATTTTTAGCTCTCCCCCTGTCACAAACTGTCACAAATCTCGCCCTCTCCCCCCAAGTCCGTCACACTTTCGTACAAATATATATATTTTTATTAACAAAATAACTAAAATTTAGCATAAAACACGTGACGTCACACATGGCCAGACACCCCCTACCCCTTTCACAAACTGTCACACATTCTTACACCCCCCCTCTTGAGATTGACAAATTTTATTGACGGCCCCTTACTAAAAATAATTGAAAGGAATATTCGTAACGAAAATAATATACTACGCAGGGTAACTTTGAGCATAAATATTTTATAAACTTGTAAGAATCAAGTGGGCTTGAGTTCGACAATCCATGTTTTTAACCTTTTAGGTCAAATGGTCTTCGTTTGACAATGTGACGTCAGAGCGGTACTTAAATTCTCTAAGACCTGACGTAAAGATAAAAAGTTTAAGTCCAGTATATAAGTCAGTGTACTAACATTCTCTAAGACCTAATGTAAAGACAAATAAAGTCCTAATATAAAGTCCATTATATAAGTGTATTTTTTCCGAATTCTGTAACTTCCAAAACATCACACGAATTTCTACAGTAAAACCATCTTATGGATGATACAGTCCCCCCCCCCCGCCCCAACCACTGTTTATTTGTGTTCCTAATATGACAACACCATCCCTTTAAACGCCAAATATGTGATCGCTCGTACCTCGACTGGAAGATTCTATTTAAATGATAAGGTCTCCATACAGTGGCGTCGCTAGGGGGGTGCGGTGGGGGCATGCTGTCCCGGGTGACACCAACCTTAGTGACGCCTCTGTCTCCATTTACAATTTTAATTAAAGTCAAAGCTTAATTTAAATTTAATTCGTTTTGTGTAGCATGTGCGAATAATATTATTAGCCCTATACGATTTCCGGCATCATTAGCTTCATGAAAACATTCTTTCTGTTTGCGATGTTGTCGTATGCCTCTGTTAGTTGTTGTCTTTTTTTAAAATACCAGCCTGAATTTAACCGCAAAATGTGTCTATGGTAAATTCAATTATAAAAAAATAAATAAATTTTAAAAAAATATCCTGACATCTGTTTAATGCCTGTAGCAGTAATTAGAATTTTTTCTATTGGTGTATGGACATTGAAAAGAATGCGTTACATACAACGTTCTACTTTACTAAAAATAGTTACGCACACTCTTCTCTACAACTCCCCCCCCCTCCGCGAAAAAACTTTTTAAATACACTTTACCCCATCCCTCCTTCCTGGTCTCCCTCTGTAAGCTGGAGTACGAAGGTGACAAAAAAATGTAAACGTAATTTTTCCAACAAAAGAACTCGGATGATTTCCCTCATATTACAGCACTCGGCCTAGCCTCCCGTGCTGGATTAGACTCGTGTCTACCTTTGACGTGAGAACAGGCGCACGGTGCAGCAGCGTTCATTGGTATCACACAAGTTGGAGTGTAAGTTCCTAGAGTGATCGTTACTTTCAGTGAGTTCTGTTTGTGATTACACCAGTGACCTCCCCTCTTTAAGAGGAAGATTTGAATAGAAAGGTGCGCAACTCTAGACATAGAGTTAATGTTACGTATAGAACAATTGCAAGTTAACTGATCTAGACGTGAGTTGGTTTGTAGTGAAGTTTGGTGTCAATTTAATATTTGTAACATGCCATAGGCGTAACAACTGTTTCAAATAATGACCAAGTCATAGCCGTAATGACTGTCTCTACTAATGACCAAGTCATAGCCATAGTGACTGTCTCTAATAATGACCAAGTCATAGCCGTAGTGACTGTCTCTAATAGTGACCAAGTCATAACCGTAGTGACTGTCTCTACTAATAATGACCAAGTCATAGCTGTAGTAACTGTCTCTAATAATGACCAAGTCATAGCCGTAGTGACTGTCTCTAATAATGACCAAGTCATAGCCGTAGTGACTGTCTCTACTAATAATGACCAAGTCATAGCCGTAGTGACTGTCTCTAATAATAATGACCAAGTCATAGCCGTAGTGACTGTCTCTACTAATAATGACCAAGTCATAGCCGTAGTGACTGTCTCTAATAATGACCAAGTCATAGCCCTAGTGACTGTCTCTAATAATAATGACCAAGTCATAGACGTAGTGACTGTCTCTAATAATGACCAAGTCATAGCCGTAGTGACTGTCTCTAATAATGACCAAGTCATAACCGTAGTGTCTGTCTCTAATAATGACCAAGTCATAGCCGTAGTGACTGTCTCTAATAATGACCAAGTCATAGCCGTAGTGACTGTCTCTAATAATGACCAAGTCATAGCCCTAGTGACTGTCTCTAATAATAATGACCAAGTCATAGACGTAGTGACTGTCTCTAATAATGACCAAGTCATAGCCGTAGTGACTGTCTCTAATAATGACCAAGTCATAGCCGTAGTGACTGTCTCTAATTATGACCAAGTCATAGCCGTAGTGACTGTCTCTAATAATGACCAAGTCATAGCCGTAGTGACTGTCTCTAATAATGACCAAGTCATAGCCGTAGTGACTGTCTCTACTAATGACCAATTCATAGCCGTAGTGACTCTCTCTAATAATGACCAAGTCATAGCTTTAGTGACTGTCTCTAATAATGACCAAGTCATAGCCGTAGTGACTGTCTCTAATAATGACCAAGTCATAGCCGTAGTGACTGTCTCTACTAATGACCAAGTCATAGCCGTAGTGACTGTCTCTAATAATGACCAAGTCATAGCCATAGTGACTGTCTCTAGTAATAATGACCAAATCATAGCCGTAGTGACTGTCTCTACTAATAATGACCAAGTCATAGCCGTAGTGACTGTCTCTACTAATAATGACCAAGTCATAGCCCTAGTGACTGTCTCTAATAATGACCAATTCATAGCCGTAGTGACTGTCTCTAATAATGACCAAGTCATAGCCGTAGTGACTGTCTCTAATAATGACCAAGTCATAACCGTAGTGACTCTCTCTAATAATGACCAAGTCATAGCCGTAGTGACTGTCTCTAATAATGACCAAGGCATAGCCGTAGTGACTGTCTCTAATAATGACCAAGTCATAGCCGTAGTGACTGTCTCTAATAATGACCAAGTCATAGCCGGTGTGACTGTCTCTAATAATGACCAAGTCATAGCCGTAGTGACTGTCTCTA
>MUZC01001001.1:105327-120159 GCA_002072015.1 Radix auricularia | reverse complement strand
TGACCAAGTCATAGCCGTCGTGACTGTCTCTACTAATAATGACCAAGTCATAGCCGTAGTGACTGTCTCTAATAATGACCAAGTCATAGCCGTCGTGACTGTCTCTACTAAAAATGACCAAGTCATAGCCGTCGTGACTGTCTCTACTAAAAATGACCAAGTCATAGCCGTAGTGACTGTCCTTACTAACGATCAAGTCATTTGACCCACATAGCAATACATATATTTTTGACGCCCGGGGTAGGGTAATAGTCGCCCTCCCAATAACATGGCGCCCTGCTACCCCCTCCTCACATACCTGCCCCACCCCTGCGAACAGATTCCCAGAAATGAAACAATAGCTAATATCATAGTATTAGTTTAGTTGAGGATTCAATCTCTTTTGATCTAATCATTTATAAGCCTGTAATACTGTGACAAACATAGGACAGTAGATGTCAACATTTTAACGTGCTATAGGACAGTAGATGTCAACATTTTAAAGTGCTATAGGACAGTAGATGTCAACATTTTAACGTGCTATAGGCGAGTTGATGTTAACATTTTAACGTGCTATAGGACAGTTGATGTCAACATTTTAACGTGCTATAGTACAGTTGATGTTAACATTTTAACGTGCTATAGGACAGTTGATGTTAACATTTTAACGTGCTATAGGACAGTTCATGCAAACATCTGTAAATGCAGTTCAAGTCCGTGATGTGTTGACATTTTTGGACCTGTTCAGTTCATTGAGTGACTCATTCTAGTCACAGGATACATCACAAACCAGTTGTCACAAACTCTGTCACGATCCCTGTCACGAACCCTGTCACAATATCTGAATAACGAAGAATGTCACAAAGGAGATTTACAAATGCCAAAATTGTCATCCTCGGAGGATCTGGAGTAGGGAAGACAGGTAGGTTCATGTCAATGGCATCATTGTGTTACACTGTCATGTCAATGTCATCATTGTGTTACACTGTCATGTCAATGTCATCATTGGGTTACATTGTCATGTCAATGTCACAATTGTGTTAGAATGTCATGCCAATGTCATCATTGTGTTACACTGTCATGTCAATGTCATCATTGTGTTACACTGTCATGTCAATGTCATCATTGGGTTACATTGTCATGTCAATGTCACAATTGTTTTAGAATGTCATGCCAATGTCATCATTGGGTTACATTGTCATGTCAATGTCATCATTGTGTTAGAATGTCATGCCAATGTCATCATTATTGGGTTACATTGTCATGTCAATGTCATCATTGTGTTAGAATGTCATGCCAATGTCATCATTGGGTTACACTGTCATTCAATGTCATCATTGGGTTACACTGTCATGTCAATGTCATCATTGGGTTACACTGTCATGTCAATGTCAACATTGGGTTACACTGTCATTCAATGTCATCATTGGCTTACACTGTCATTCAATGTCATCATTGGGTTACACTGTCATTCAATGTCATCATTGGGTTACATTGTCATGTCAATGTCATCATTGGGTTACACTGTCATGTCAATGTCATCATTGTGTTACACTGTCATTCAATGTCATTGAATGTAATTTACATTACAAGAACTGCAAAGGAAAATTTTAAACGGGTGTAATTAACACAAACAACGTCAACAAAAAATAAAATAAATAGATTTAAAAAAAAAAAAAAAAAAAAAAAAAACAAACAACCCACCTCAATATTGACTATAACTCAACCATCACCTTCCTCACTAATAAACATGACATGACATCATTCGATGTCCTGCCATCCATGGAGATGTAGATCAAACAGGGCGGGCATTTTAAAGATGAGGCCTGTGACATCACAGTTGGACACCAGACTTTGTTTCAGCTTTATCAAAGTCGCCTACAGACTAAAACTTAATTTTATTTTAATTTAAGAGGTTGGGAATAGAAATATTACATGAAGATCTATGTACTATATATGAGCTGTGAGCATGTTACAGGAAATACGTCAGCATTATCAATACCATTTATAAAAGACGAACATTCAAAAGTGATTCTTTTCGCTTAGATAAGGGACATGCGCAGAGCAAAACGGAAACAGAATTATCTAAAGACATTTAGGAAATAAATGAAAACATTGAGAATCTTCGCCTCTAGAAAAGAAATAGACACTTAACGTCTACTGCAAACAGAGTATGATATTAAACAACCTGTAAATCTCTTATATATGAGGCATAACTAAAAGTATTGATTATGTTCAAAATAATACGCACCGCGCGACTGACTAGCATAAAGAGTTGCATGCTACATAGAGATACATAGAGATAATATGTGCCTAATTTCAGCTTGATAGAATACCGGGAAGTGGGTCATTTCTGACTTTTGTTTTTCCGTCTGACCACGGGCTACAAGGCGGTGAAATTAAGATAAGAGATTTAAAATCTAACAATGGAATAACATAAATATAAAAATATATTTCAGTGACCTGTACCATAGCTCAGTGACCTGTAAAATGGCTCAGTGACCTGCAGCATGGCTCAGTGACATGTAGTATGGCTCAGTGACCTGTCACATGGCTCAGTGACCTGTAGCATGGCTCAGTGACCTGTAGCATGGCTCAGTGACCTGTAGCATGGCTCAGTGTAACATTGCTCAGTGACATGTAGCATTGCTCAGTGACCTGTAACATTGCTCAGTGACCTGAAACATTGCTCAGTGACCTGTAGCATGGGTCAGTTACCTGTACCATTGCTCAGTGACCTGTAACATGGGCCAGTGACCCGTAGCATGGGTCAGTGACCTGTAACATTGCTCAGTGACCTGTAACATGGCTCAGTGACCTGTAAGATGGCTCAGTGACCTGTAAGATGGCTCAGTGACCTATAACATGGCTCAGTGACCTGTAACATGGCTCAGTGACCTGTAACATGGCTCAGTGACCTATAACATGGCTCAGTGACCTGTAAGATGGCTCAGTTGTCTGACAGACTGCGCGCTCTGCGTCAGGGGTCGGGAAACTTTTTGTCTGAGAGAGCCATAAACACCAAATATTTTGAAAAGTTCTTCTGTGAGAGCCATACATTATGTTTAAAACTGAAATTCAAGTAAATGTGTACATTTTGTGTAAATTCAACATTAAAAGTACAATAATTATGTCTCTGAAATCTGTTTAAGAACATTGTTTTTTTTTTTTTTAAATTCAATTAATATTTAGTCTGAACAAACGTTGTTTTTTATAACTGAATATTTGTCTGAGAGCCAAATCATCGATCAATAGAGCCACATCTGGCTCGAGAGCCATGGTTACAAGTACACTACACGGCAATTGACTTTGTCTTTCCCTTTCTATGTTAGGTAGTTACCAGTTTTATTATTTTTTTTTGTTATTGAATAGTGGCTTGTAAATAATATATCGGCAAAGTAAGTTAGTAAATATTGCCGTATGCGTTTGTAAAATTTTCCTACTTTTGATTACACTATTCTCAAAATTAATTACAACCAGTTTTACTATAATTTTAAGGGAGCGTTTGCAAAAATAAGTTATTAAAGAAAGATTATTTTTAAAATGCAAAGACTCCTGTGCAGCAATGCGTAGCATTCATTTTTCTGACAGAAACTCTATAGAATCTATTCCTGCTGACTCTTTAACGTTACCCTAATTAAACTGTGCTGCATATTCGTTCAGAGCTGTAGATGGTACGGCATTCGGCTGTTTGTTGGGCGACCTCACAACCACGCAGCTGAGAGGAAAAATAATTGTTTACAACACATTCAGACATTTTAATTGATACATTATCAGAGTCCTTAGCGATATGGCCAAGAGTCTAGATACACGGCTTTTTATTTTCTTACACCCGCTACACAAACACAGATTATTGCCATCAAATAATTGTAACGAAATAACGGAACGATTCTTGTGATAACTGATAAAACAAGATCTTTATACAGGGGAGGTAAGGCTCCTGTAAGAAAGATTTTATTGTTCGATAAGGATAAGGGCAGTAACTTAGTTCATTTTTCTATTATTTTTCAATCATGTCCTTAGAATGTTTGTGGGTGGTGTTGAACGTACCGGGAGGCGCAGATGACTATTTGGTAATTTGTGTTGTCACGTGTACAGGGAACGAGTTATTTAGTGCGAGATGTCTGGGACATCAGTTATTTGGTGCGAGATGTCTGGGACATCAGTTATTTTGTGAGAGATGTCTGGGACATCAGTTATTTGGTGCGAGATGTCTGTGACATCAGTTATTTTGTGCGAGATGTTTGGGACATCAGTTATTTGGTGAGAGATGTCTGGGACATCAGTTATTTGGTGCGAGATGTCTGGGACATCAGTTATTGTCTTTGGTACATGATTTGACGGGGAAGACTTTACAATTTAAACAACATCGGGGAATGTTTCCTCGCGTAGCCTTAATATTAGAAATCTGAAGTCATTTGGGACATTCGGCTGAAGCGTGTCAGAAGAAATAGCCATGCCGGTCTGTTGCCTATGGGGGACAATACAGAATGATGGCTAAAACTACATGACTTAGTGCTACTAATGTTAAATTTAGGAAAGAAATCTAAACATCAGCAAATACAACTAGATATTTTTCCAATTTGTACCATGGTGCGTTCACAGCGCACGGCTTTGAGGGTTACCCAGCAACCTTTATTTCCTTAACTAGTGTTAGGTACCCATTCGGATTTGGGTGGACTCAGGGAACAGTGGACTCAGGGAACAGATACTTGCCTTTACATGGATTAGAACCCGTGACCAGAAGTACGCAGACCAGCTTGCATGCGACTCGACCAACGTGGCCCAGAGATAAGTTGAGACAGAAAACTAAAAAAATTAACACACGAAAAGTTTTCTGAAAAAATTGTCGTTAGGATCTTGGAAAATTAACACTAGTAGTCAACAGACCCACTACACACAACAGACCCACTACACACAACAGACCCACTACACACAACAGACCCACTACACACAACAGACCCATTACACTGTCATGTCAATGTCATCATTGGGTTACACTGTCATGTCAATGTCATCATTGGGTTACACTGTCATGTCAATGTCATCATTGGGTTACACTGTCATGTCAATGTCATCATTGGGTTACACTGTCATGTCAATGTCATCATTGGGTTACACTGTCATGTCAATGTCATCATTGGGTTACACTGTCATNCTAATATTGACCAAGTCATAGCCGTATTGACTGTCTCTAATATTGACCAAGTCATAGCCGTATTGACTGTCTCTAATATTGACCAAGTCATAGCCGTAGTGACTGTCTCTAGGTGTTAGAAGCTTTTCATAGAGGATTCTATCTCTTTTGATCTAATCATTTATAAGCCTGTAATACTGTGACAAATGTAGGACAGTAGATGTCAACATTTTAACGTGCTATAATACAGTTGATGTTAACATCTGTAAATGCAGTCCAAGTCCGTGATGTGTTGACATTTTTGGACCCGTTCAGTTCATTGAGTGACTCATTCTAGTCACAGGATACATCACAAACCAGTTGTCACAAACCCTATCACGAACCCTGTCACCAACCCTGTCACAATACTGAATATTGAAGAATGTCACAAAGGAGATTTACAAATGCCAAAATTGTCATTCTCGGAGGATCTGGGGTAGGGAAGACAGGTAGGTTCATGTCAATGTCATCATTTGGTTACACTGTCATGTCAATGTCATCATTGGGTTACATTGTCATGTCAATGTTATCATTGGGTTACATTGTCATGTCAATGTCATCATTGGGTTACATTGTCATGTCAATGTCATCATTGGGTTACATTGTCATGTCAATGTCATCATTGTGTTACACTGTCATTCAATGTCATCATTGGGTTACACTGTCATGTCAATGTCATCATTGGGTTACACTGTCATGTCAATTTCATCATTTGTGTTACACTGTCATGTCAATGTCATCATTGTGTTACACTGTCATGTCAATGTCATCATTGGGTTACACTGTCATGTCAATGTCATCATTTGTGTTACACTGTCATGTCAATGTCATCATTGGGTTACACTGTCATGTCTATGTCATCATTGTGTTACACTGTCATGTCAATGTCATCATTGGGTTACACTGTCATGTCAATGTCATCATTGGGTTACACTGTCATGTCAATGTCATCATTGTGTTACACTGTCATGTCAATGTCATCATTGTGTTACACTGTCATGTCAATGTCATCATTTGTGTTACACTGTCATGTCAATATCATCATTGTGTTACACTGTCATTCAATGCCATCATTGGGTTACACTGTCATTCAATGCCATCATTGGGTTACACTGTCATTCAATGCCATCATTGGGTTACACTGTCATGTCAATGTCATCATTGTGTTACACTGTCATGTCAATGTCATCATTTGGTTACCCTGTCATGTCAATGTCATCATTGGGTTACACTGTCATTTCCATGTCATCATTGGGTTACACTGTCATGTCAATGCCACCATTGGGTTACACTGTCATTCAATGTCATCATTGGGTTACACTGTCATGTCAATGTCATCATTGGGTTACACTGTCATGTCAATGTCATCATTGGGTTACACTGTCATTCAATGTCATTGAATGTAATTTACATTACAAGAACTGCAAAGGAAAATTTGAAAGGGATGTAATTAACACAAACAACGTCAACAAAAAAAAAAATAAAAAATAAATAGATTTAAAAAAACAACAACAAAAAAAAAAAAAAAAAAAAACAACAACAAACAACCCACCTCAATATTGATTATAACTAAACCATCACCTTCCTCACTAATAAACATGACATGACGTCACTCGATGTCCTGCCGTCCAGGGAGATGTAGATCAAACGGGGCCGGCATTTTAAAGATGAGGCCTGTGACATCACAGTGAGACACCAGACTTTGTTTCAGCTTTATCAAAGTCGCCTACAGACTAAAACTTAATCGTATTTTAATTTAAGAGGTTGGGAATAGAAATATTACATGAAGATCTATGTACTATATATGAGCTGCGAGCATGTTACAGGAAATACGTCTCTAGAAAAAAAAATGCACACATAACCTCTACTGCAAACAGTATGAAATTAAACAACCTGTTAAAAAAGGGTTTGACGATAAATCTCTTATATATGAGGCATAACTAAAAGTATTGATTATGTTCAAAATAATACGCACCGCGCGACAGACTAGCATAAACAGTTGCATGCTACATAGAGATACATAGAGATAATATGAAAATTAATTAATTTAAGTACAATACATTCGAACGATATGAAATTTTGAAAGAATGCATTTTTTGGTGACAATGTCTATGTGCCAAATTTCAGCTTGATAGAATACCGGGAAGTGGGTCATTTCTGACTTTTGTTTTTCCGTCTGACCACGGGCTACAAGGCGGTGAAATTAAGATAAGAGATTTAAAATCTAACAATGGAATAACATAAATATAAAAATATATTTCAGTGACCTGTACCATAGCTCAGTGACCTGTAAAATGGCTCAGTGACCTGCAGCATGGCTCAGTGACATGTAGCATGGCTCAGTGACCTGTCACATGGCTCAGTGACCTGTAGCATGGCTCAGTGACCTGTAGCATGGCTCAGTGACCTGTAGCATGGCTCAGTGACCTGTAACATGGCTCAGTGACCTGTAGCATGACTCAGTGACCTGTAGCATGGCTCAGTGACCTGTAACATGGGCCAGTGACCTGTAGCATGGCTCAGTGACCTGTAGCATGGGTCAGTGACCTGATACATTGCTCACTGACCTGTTAAATTGCTCAGTGACCTGTAACATTGCTCAGTGACCTGTAGCATGGCTCAGTGACCTGTAAGATGGCTCAGTGACCTGTAACATGGGCCAGTGACCTGTAGCAGGGGTCAGTGACCTGTAACATTGCTCAGTGACCTGTAACATTGCTCAGTGACCTGTAGCATGGGTCAGTGACCTGTAGCATGGCTCAGTGACCTGTAACATTGTTCAGTGACATGTAGCATTGCTCAGTGACCTGTAACATTGCTCAGTGACCTGTAACATTGCTCAGTGACCTGTAGCAAGGATCAGTGACCTGTAGCATGGCTCAGTGACCTGTAACATGGGCCAGTGACCCTTAGCATGGGTCAGTGACCTGTAACATTGCTCAGTGACCTGTAACATTGCTCAGTGACCTGTAACATTGCTCAGTGACCTGTAAGATGGCTCAGTGATCTGTAACATTGCTCAGTGACCTGTAGCATGGCTCAGTGACCTGTAAGATGGCTCAGTTGTCTGACAGACTGCGCGCTCTGCGTCAGGGGTCGTGAAACTTTTTGTCTGAGAGAGCCATAAACACCAAATATTTTGTCTGAGAGAGCCATAAACACCAAATATTTTGTCTGAGAGAGCCATAAACACCAAATATTTGTCTGAGAGAGCCATAAACACCAAATATTTTGTCTGAGAGAGCAATAAACACCAAATATTTTGTCTGAGAGAGCCATAAACACCAAATATTTTGTCTGAGAGAGCCATAAACACCAAATATTTTGTCTGAGAGAGCCATAAACACCAAATATTTTGTCTGAGAGAGCCATAAACACCAAATATTTTGAAAAGTTCTTCTGTGAGAGCCATACATTATGTTTAAAACTGAAATTCAAGTAAATGTGTGCATTTTGTGTAGATTCAACATTAAAAGTACAATAATTATGTCTCTGAAATCTGTTTAATAACATTGTTATGCTGTTTTTTAAAATACCCAATTAATATGTCGTCTGAACAAACGTTTTTTTATAACTGAATATGTGTCTGAGAGCCAAATCAGCCATCAATAGAGCCACATCTGGCTCGAGAGCCATGGTATCAAGAGCCCTACACGATCGTTGACTTTGTCTTTCCCTTTCTATGTTAGGTAGTTACCAGTTTTATTTTGTTTGTTTGTTATTGAATAGTGGCTTGTAAATAATGCATCGGCAAAGTAAGTAAGTAAATATTGCAGTAGAATCTATGCGTTTGTAATATTTTCCTACTTTTGATGATACTATCCTCAAAATTAATTACAACCAGTTTAACAATAAATTTTAAGGGTACGTTTGCAAAAAAAAGTTATCAAAGAAATATTATTTTAAACAAGAAAGCAAACTAAGAAAAACGTGGTAAAAAGAGAAGACTCGTGTGCAGCATTGCGTAGCATGAATTTGTCTGTCAGAAACACTATAAAATATATTCCTGCTAACACTTAAAAGTTACCCTAATCAAACTGTGCTGCATATTCGTTCAGAGCTGTAGATGGTACGGCATTCGGCTGTTTGTTGGGCGACCTCACAACCACGCAGCTGAGAGGAAAAATAATTGTTAACAACACATTCAGACATTTAAATTGATACATTATCAGAGTCCTTAGGGATATGGCCAAGAGTCTAGATACACGGCTTTTTATTTTCTTAAACCCGCTACACAAACACAGATTATTGCCATCAAATAATTGTAAAGAAATAACGGAACGATTCTTGTGATAACTGATAAAACAAGATCTTTATACAGGGGAGGTAAGGCTCCTGTAAGAAAAATTTTATTGTTCGATAAGGATAAGGGCAGTAACTTAGTTCATTTTTCTATTATTTTTCAATCATGTCCTTAGAATGTTTGTAGGTGGTGTTGAACGTACCGGGAGGCGCAGACGACTATTTGGTACTTTGTGTTGTCACGTGTACAGGGAACGAGTTATTTAGTGCGAGATGTCTGGGACATCAGTTATTTGGTTCGAGATGTCTGGGACATCAGGTATTTGGTGCGAGATGTCTCGGACTTCAGGTATTTGGTGCGAGATGTCTGGGACATCAGTTATTTGGTGCGAGATGTCTAGGACATCAGATATTTGGTGCGAGATGTCTGGGACATCAGTTATTTGGTGCGAGATGTCTGGGACATCAGTTATTTGTTGCGAGATGTCTGGGACATTGGTTATTTGGTGCGAGATGTCTAGGACATCAGGTATTTGGTGCGAGATGTCTGGGACATCAGTTATTTGGTGCGAGATGTCTGGGACATCAGTTACTTAGTGCGAGATGTCTAGGACATCAGTTATTTAGTGCGAGATGTCTGGGACATCAGTTATTTGGTGCGAGATGTCTGGGACATCAGTTATTTGGTGCGAGATGTCTAGGACATCAGATATTTGGTGCGAGATGTCTAGGACATCAGATATTTAGTGCGAGATGTCTGGGACATCAGTTATTTGGTGAGAGATGTCTGGGACATGAGTTATTTGGTGAGAGATGTCTGGGACTTCAGTTATTTGGTGAGAGATGTCTGGGACATCAGTTATTTGGTGCGAGATGTCTAGGACATCAGTTATTTGGTGCGAGATGTCTGGGACATCAGTTATTTGGTGCGAGATGTCTGGGACATCAGTTATTTAGTGCGAGATGTCTGGGACATCAGTTATTTGGTGCGAGATGTCTGGGACATCGGATATTTAGTGCGAGATGTCTGGGACATCGCTTATTTGGTGCGAGATGTCTAGGACATCAGATATTTGGTGCGAGATGTCTGGGACATCAGTTATTTGGTGCGAGATGTCTAGGACATCAGATATTTGGTGCGAGATGTCTGGGACATCAGTTATTTGGTGCGAGATGTCTGGGACATCAGTTATTTGGTGCGAGATGTCTGGGACATCAGTTATTTGGTGCGAGATGTTTGGGACATCAGTTATTTGGTGCGAGATGTCTAGGAAATCATATATTTGGTGCGAGATGTCTGGGACATCAGTTATTTGGTGCGAGATGTCTAGGACATCAGATATTTGGTGCGAGATGTCTAGGACATCAGATATTTGGTGCGAGATGTCTGGGACATCAGGTATTTGGTGCGAGATGTCTAGGACATCAGATATTTGGTGCGAGATGTCTGGGAAATCAGTTATTTGGTGCGAGATGTCTGGGACATCAGATATTTGGTGCGAGATGTCTGGGACATCAGTTATTTGGTGCGAGATGTCTGGGACATCAGTTATTTGATGCGAGATGTCTGGAACATCAGTTATTTGGTGCGAGATGTCTGGGACATCAGATATTTGGTGCGAGATGTCTGGGACATCAGTTATTTGTTGCGAGTTGTCTGGGACATCAGTTATTTGGTGCGAGATGTCTGGGACATCAGTTATTTGGTGCGAGATGTCTGGGACATCAGGTATTTGGTGCGAGATGTCTGGGACATCAGTTATTTGGTGCGAGATGTCTGGGACATCAGTTATTTGGTGCGAGATGTCTGGGACATCAGTTACTTAGTGCGAGATGTCTAGGACATCAGTTATTTGGTGCGAGATGTCTAGGACATCATATATTTGGTGCGAGATGACTGGGACATCAGTTATTTGGTGCGAGATGTCTAGGACATCAGATATTTGGTGCGAGATGTCTAGGACATCAGATATTTGGTGCGAGATGTCTGGGACATCAGGTATTTGGTGCGAGATGTCTGGGACATCAGTTATTTGGTTCGAGATGTCTAGGAAATCAGATATTTGGTGCGAGATGTCTGGGAAATCAGTTATTTGGTGCGAGATGTCTGGGACATCAGTTTTTTGGTGCGAGATGTCTGGGACATCAGTTATTTGGTGCGAGATGTCTGGGACATCAGATATTTGGTGCGAGATGTCTGGGACATCAGTTATTTGGTGCGAGATGTCTGGGACATCAGTTATTTGGTGCGAGATGTCTTGGACATCAGTTATTTGGTGCGAGATATCTGGGACATCAGGTATTTGGTGCGGGATGTCTGGGACATCAGCTATTTGGTGCGAGATGTCTGGGACATCAGTTATTTGGTGCGAGATGTCTGTGACATCAGTTATTTGGTGCGAGATGTCTGGGACATCAGATATTTGGTGCGAGTTGTCTGGGACATCAGGTATTTGGTGCGAGATGTCTGGGACATCAGTTATTGCCTTTGGTACATGATGTTTGCATTGACGGGGAAGACTTTACAAGTTAAACAACATCGGGAAATCTTGTATCTTGTAGCCTTAATATTAGAAATCTGAAGTAATTTGGGACATTCGGTGGAAGCTTGTCAGGAGAAATAGCCATTGCGGTCTTTTGGCAACTATGGGGGACACTACAGAATGATGGGTAAAACTACATGGCTTAGTGCTACTATTTTTAAAATTTAGGAAAGAAATATAAACATCAGCCAATACAACTAGATATTTGTCCAATTTGTAACATGATGCTCCACAGGGCACGTCTAGGAGGGTTACCCAGCCACCTTTATTTCCCAAACTTGTGTTAGGTACCCCTTCGGAGCTGGGTGGACTCAGGGAACAGATCCTTGCCTCTACATGGATTAGAACCCGTGACCAGAGGTACGCCAGCCAAGCGTGCATGCCACTCGACCAACGTGGCCCAGAGATAAGTCGAGAGACAGAAAACTAAAAAAAATTAACACATGAAAAGTTTTCTGAAAAAAAAATGTGTCAAGGTCGCTAGGACTTGGAAAAATAATGTACGTTTAACACAAGTAGTCAACAGACCCACTACACATAACAGACCCACTACACACAACAGACCCACTACACACAACAGACCCACTACACACAACAGACCCACTACACACAACATACCCACTACACAACACAGAGCAACTACACACAACATACCCACTACACACAACATACCCACTACACACAACAGACCCACAACACACAACAGACCCACTACACACAACAGACCCACTACACACAACAGACCCACTACACACAACAGACCCACTACACACAACAGAGCCACAACACACAACAGAGCCACAACACACAACAGACCCGATACACACAACAGAGCCACAACACACAACAGAGCCACAACACACAACAGACCCGATACACACAACAGACCCACTAAACACAACAGACCCACTACACACAACAGACCCACTACACACAACAGACCCACTACACACAACAGACCCACTACACACAACGGACCCATTACATACAACAGACCAACTACACACAACGGACCCAGTACACACAACAGACCCACTACACACAACAGACCAACTACACACATCAGACCTACTACACACAAAAGACCCACTGTACACAAAAAACCCTAATACACACTCACACAACAGACCCATAACCCACAAAAACCCTAATACACACTCACACAACAGACCCACTACACACAAAAAACCATAATACATACTCACACAACAGACCCATAACCCACAAAAACCCTAATACACATTTACACAACATACCCACTACACACAAAAACCCTAATACACACTCACACAACAGACCCATAACCCACAAAAACCCTAATACACACTCACACAACAGACCCACAACCCACAAAACCCTAATACACACTCACACAACAGACCCACAACCCACAAAAACCCTAATACACACTCACACAACATACCCACTACACACCAAAACCCTAATACACACTCACACAACAGACCCACTACACACCAAAACCCTAATACACAAACACACAAGAGACCCAGTACACACCAAAACCCTAATACACACTCACACAACAGACCAATTAGACTACTTAGGCACATGATAAACACAAACCCACATATAATATTTGTTACAATATATTTTCTTGGATTACCGGTAGATTTCCTCGAAATCTTTGCTAAGAACTTTGCTGATTGAGTTCTCGCCCCTGAATTGACTCCACAACTGAGGTTGTCTGTACTCAAGGCCCAGCATCCCAGGAATCAAAGGTCGGCAAGAGTTATCTGTTGTGAGGGAATCAGAGGGGTATCACCAGATAACCTTTCTTAGAAGTGGGGGCAACTACAGAATTAGGGGGGCAACTACAGAACTATGGGTGTAACTACATAACCATTAGGGAGACTACAAAATTATGGGGGCAACTACATAGCTATGGGGGCAACTACAGAAACAATTAGGGCAACTACTGAATTATGGGGGCAACTACAGAATTATGGAGGCAACTACAGAATTATGAAGGCAACTACAGTTATGGGGGCAACTACAAATACAATTTGGGCAACTACAGAATTATGGGTCAACTACAGAATTAAGGGGGCAGCTACAGAATTATGGGGGCAACTACAGAAACAACTGGGGCAACTACTGAATTATGTGGGCAACTACAGAATTATGGAGGCAACTACAGAATTATGGAGGCAATAACAGTTATGGGGGCAACTACAGAAACAATTTGGGCAACTGCAGAATTATGGGGGCAACTACATAACTATAGAGGCAACTACAGAATTATGGGAGCAACTACAGAATTATGGGGCAACTACAGAATTATCGGGGCAACTACAGAACTTTAGGGGCATCTACAGAACTATGGGGGAAACTTTAGAATTATGGGGGCAACTACAGAACTTTGGGGGTATCTACAGAACTCTGGGGGCAACTACGAACTCTGGGGGCAACTACAGAACTATTGGGGCAACTACATAACTTTTGGGGCAACTACAAAACTTTGAGAGCAACTACAGAATCTATAGGGACAACTACAGGACTATGGGGCAACTAATCTTAAATTTTAGGAAAGAAATATTAAGATCAGCCAATAAAACTAGTTATTTTTCCATATTATACCACGATGTTTGGATGATGCGTGAAAATGCAAAGAATTGAAGAAAGTTCGAAGAAATGCAAAGAATTGAAGAAAGTTCGAAGAAATGCAAAGAATTGAAGAAAGTTCGAAGAAATGCAAAGAATTGAAGAAAGTTCGAAGAAATGCAAAAAATTGAAGAAAGTTCGAGGAAATGCAAAGAATTGAAGAAAGTTCGAAGAAATGCAAAGAATTGAAGAAAGTTCGAGGAAATGCAAAGAATTGAAGAAAGTTCGAGGAAATGCAAAGAATTGAAGAAAGTTCGAGGAAATGCAAAG
>MUZC01001001.1:63839-83684 GCA_002072015.1 Radix auricularia | reverse complement strand
ATCAGTTTAGAGAGTTTTATTGAATCTTACTAATATAAAAGTTTATCAGTTTAGAGAGTTTTATTGAATCTTAATAATATCAAAGTTGATCAGTTAGAGAGTTTTATTAAATCTTACTAATATCAAAGTTTATCAGTTTAGAAAATTTTATTGAATCTTACTAATATCAAAGTTTATCCGTTTAGAAAGTTTTATTGAATCTTACTAATATCAAAGTTTATCAGTTTAGAGAGTTTTATTGAATCCTAGTAATATAAAAAAATTATCACTTTAGAGAGTTTTATTGAATCTTACTAATATCAAAGTTTATCAGTTAAGAGAGTTTTTTTGAATCTTACTAATATCAAAGTTGATCCGTTTAGAGAGTTTTATTGAATCTTACTAATATCAAAGTTGATCAGTTTAAAGAGTTTTTTTAATCTTGCTAATATCAAAGTTTATCAGTCCAGAGAGTTTTATTGAATCTTACTAATATCAAAGTTTATCAGTTTAGAGAGTTTTAATGAATCTTACTAATATCAAAGTTGATCAATTTAGAGAGTTTTAATAAATTTTACTCATATCAAAGTTGATCAGTTTAGAGAGTTTTATTGAATCTTACTAATATAAAAGTTTATCAGTTTAGAGAGTTTTATTGAATCTTACTAATATAAAAGTGTATCAGTTTAGAGAGTTTTATTGAATCTTAATAATATCAAAGTTGATCAGTTAGAGAGTTTTATTGAATCTTACTAATATCAAAGTTTATCAGTTTAGAGAGTTTTATCGAATCTTACTAATATCAAAGTTGATCAGTTTAGAAAGTTTTATTGAATTTTACTAATATCAAAGTTTATCCGTTTAGAAAGTTTTATTGAATCTTACTAATATCAAAGTTGATCAGTTTAGAGAGTTTTATTGAATCTTACTAATATCAAAGTTTATCAGTTTAGAGAGTTTTATTGAATCCTACTAATATAAAAAATTATCACTTTAGAGAGTTTTATTGAATCTTACTAATATAAAAAATTATCAGTTTATAGAGTTTTATTGAATCTTACTAATATCAAAGTTTATCAATCCAGAGAGTTTTATTGAATCTTACTAATATCAAAGTTTTAGTATATATCCTAACAATTACGTTCACAACATATCTTTTTTAAAAAATATGATCAAGCAAATAATTTGTTTAAAACTGCTGCTTGTTACGTGGTCTAAATTGTGACACCGAATTAGTCATAGAAAAATACTCTTAAAACATTTTTAGTTTAATTTCTCACCGTTTAGTAAGCCAAACGATTATTGAAGACTGAATATTTCGGAATAATTTTCTAGATCTAAAACCGACTTTGTTCCTGATGTGATTTTTACTCGTGTAAATAGATATATTTCATATAAATAGATCAGCATTGCAATAGTTGGTAAAGTTAAAATTAAAGAGAGTAGCTCTGAAAGGCTTCGTTAATCTACGCCAGTGGTCCCCAACCTTTTTTAACACAGTCCCTGCTGAAAGTTTCCCGTAGTAGATTGGCACAGGAAGGAGACCCTCGGCATGAGCTCGTGTGAAGTAGCTACACAAATGTTGTTTAGAAATATCTGAAGTAATGTAAACTTTTATAGAGTTTTTTTTTCACATCGCACTTGCAACTAGCATGCTGCACTGTCATGGAAGTTTGTGTGATAGAAGAAAACCGTCATTATCATCATCACCGTCATTATCATCATTAATAGTGGATCTATGTGTAGAGGTCCAGTAATAGTGGATCTTTTTGTAGAGGTCCAGTAATAGTGGATCTATTTGTAGAGGTCCATTAATAGTGGATCTATTTGTAGAGGTCCAGTAATAGTGGATCTTTTTGTAGAGGTCCAGTAATAGTGAATCTATTTATAGTGGTCCAGTAATAGTGAATCTATTTGGAGAGGTCCAGTAATAGTGAATCTATTTGGAGAGGTCCAGTAATAGTGGATGTATTGCAGAGGTCCAGTTATAGTGAATCTATTTATAGAGGTCCAGTAATAGTGGATCTATTTGGAGTGGTCCAGTAGTAGTGAATCTATTTAAAGAGGTCCAGTAATAGTGAATCTATTTATAGAGGTCCAGTAATAGTGAATCTATTTATAGAGGTCCAGTAATAGTGAATCTATTTATAGAGGTCCAGTAATAGTGAATCTATTTAAAGAGGTCCAGTAATAGTGAATCTATTTAAAGAGGTCCAGTAATAGTGAATCTATTTATAGAGGTCCAGTAATAGTGAATCTATTCGGAGAGGTCCAGTAATAGCGGATCTATTTGTAGAGGTCCAGTAATAGTGAATCTATTTGGAGAGGCCCTGTAATAGTAGATCTATTTGTAGAGGTCCTGTAATAGTGGATCTATTTGTAGAGGTCCTGTAATAGTGAATCTATTTATAGAGGTCCTGTAATAGTGGATCTATTTGTAGAGGTCCAGTAATACTGAATCTATTTGTAGAGGTCCTGTAATAGTGAATCTATTTATAGAGGTCCAGTAATAGTGAATCTATTTGGAGAGGTCCAGTAATAGTGAATCTATTTATAGAGGTCCAGTAATAGTGAATCTATTTAAAGAGGTCCAGTAATAGTGGATCTATTTGGAGAGGTCCAGTAATATTGAATCTATTTGGGGAGGTCCAGTAATAGTGGATCTATTTGTTGTTATATAAACTTTTGACAGATCGCCAATGAGACCAGTTTATTTGGTTTCACACGATCTGCTATTCCAAAATGTTCATTCCATTCTCCGCCCTGATGTCATAATGGCTGAGAGCTTTGTATATTAAGTTATCTTGTGTGTTAGTCGTGCTGGGAGCGATGTGGAAATCATCTCCAAGCATTCACACAGTTTTGCTGTTGTTGCCCCTGGCAGGCAGTGCAAGGGGGGTAATCTTGAGATAGTGGTTTGAACTCGCGCGCCTCTGTGATCAAAATGATCGCAGAGTTGCTCCCCCCCGCCCCAACTTACAGGATGTGTTTACTTTGAGAATTATGTGTTTGGGGGTGAGATTTGGAAAACAAATTGAGTTCAAGAATCACAAATATTTCGTTTAAATGACTTTAGCCCCAACCCGACCCTCGCCCCCACCCTTTCCCTATCAGATGTCGTTGTTAAGATTTTTTAAAATAAACAGGTTGTTTTAAGTGAAAGAATATAGTACACTACAATTACTTTCTGCAATGACATCATAGAAGTACTGAGCCCAATTTTCTTGCGTACCGCTTCGTGGTCCATCAAGTGTTAATACAGCCAAAGGACGGGTGAGGTGTGAGTGAGTAGGCTGCACGATGAATACTGTTATGAGAAATGTTCCTTTTAAAGTCCTTTGGTCCGTGTGCAAAGTTTGTGTGCAAAGTTTGTGTGCAAAGTTTGTGTGCAAAGTTTGTGTGCAAAGTTTGTGTGCAAAGTTTGTGTGCAAAGTTGCACAGGATCCATTTTTGGAAAACTTAACACCTAAATGGTTGAAAATATATTATCCTTAAAATTGGCTGCGCGGTAATTCTAAACGGCTGCGCGCTTTTCTTCAGATATCTCCGCGTCCGCGAAGCTGTGTGGCTTTAAAAGAGTGTTGGTTATGAGTTAATCTATGCAAGATTAGTTCTTCTAATATTCAAAAGCCCATTAAAATTTATGGTTTCTTATTTTTCCCCTCTAAAAGATTATTTCAATGTTATCTAACATGTAATTCAGACGTTCAGTACACAAGTCCCAGACAACAGAATCATATCAGAGGTAAGCTATTTCTGAGGGATTCAAACATCTCCTCATATCAGAGGTAAGCCATTTCTGAGGGATTCAAACATCTCCTCATATCAGAGGTAAGCCATTTCTGAGGGATTCAAACATCTCTGTATATCAGAGGTAAGCCATTTCTGAGGGATTCAAACATCTCCTCATATCAGAGGTAAGCTATTTCTGAGGGATTCAAACATCTCCTAATATCAGAGGTAAGCTATTTCTGAGGGATTCAAACATCTCCTCATATCAGAGGTAAGCTATTTCTAAGGGACTCAAACATCTCCTCATATCAGAGGTAAGCTATTTCTAAGGGACTCAAACATCTCCTCATATCAGAGATAAGCTATTTCTAAGGGACTCAAACATCTCCTCATATCAGAGGTAAGCTATTTCTAAGGGATTCAAACATCTCCTCATATCAGAGGTAAGCCATTTCTGAGGGATTCAAACATCTCCTCATATCAGAGGTAAGCCATTTCTAAGGGATTCAAACATCTCCTCATATCTCAAGATGTGATGGGATCTGTTGCCCCAGGACTCCGTCCACACCCAGGTACGACTCCGTCCACACCCAGGTACGACTCCGTCCCCACCCAGTACGACTCCGTCCACACCCAGGTACGACTCCGTCCCCACCCAGGTACGACTCCGTTCACACCCAGGTACGACTCCGTCCACACCCAGGTACGACTCCATTCACACCCAGGTACGACTCCGTCCACACCCAGGTACGACTCCGTCCACACCCAGGTACGACTTCGTCCACACCCAGGTACGACTCCGTCCACACCCAGGTACGACTCCGTCCACACCCAGGTACGACTCCGTCCACACCCAGGTACGACTCCGTCCACACCCAGGAACGACTCCGTCCACACCCAGGTACGACTCCGTCCACACCCAGGTACGACTCCGTCCACACCCAGATACGACTCCATTCACACCCAGGTACGACTCCGTCCACACCCAGGTACGACTCCACTTCACTCAGCGGCTATCTAAGTGGTCTATCCTCGGCCAACAATGCGCTGCTAGCAGACGATTAACCTGCGGACTCGATTATCACCTGTCCCACCTGGACCCACCGCACGCAGTCTATGAATAGCTCAGTTTTGGACTGTCTCGATCTTAGCTCCATGTTTCAAATATTTATTTCCCAAAAGGCAAACCCAGTCTTCCGCCAACACGCACCTTAAATAACAGCATATGTCTGGGCATGAGACAAAAAATGTGTCTTCACCAAGTGTCTTGGTTTTTAATAGATAATTAGAGTTCTTTATTTTTAGCTTTCAGTTGCACAAAAAAAGTTTTTACAACGTGTTGTCGTGCGTGCAATGGGTTGTCGTGCGTGCAATGGGTTGTCTGGCATGTAATGGGTTGTCTGGCGTGTAATGGTTTGTCTGGCGTGTAATGGTTTGTCCGGCGTGTAATGGGTTGTCTGGAATGTAATGGTTTGTCTGGCGTGCAATGGTTTGTCTGGCATGTAATGGGTTGTCTGGCGTGTAATGGTTTGTCTGGCGTGTAATGGTTTGTCTGGCGTGTAATGGTTTGTCTGGCGTGTAATGGTTTGTCTGGCGTGTAATGGGTTGTCTGGAATGTAATGGTTTGTCTGGCGTGCAATGGTTGTAGCGCGTGTAATGGGTTGTCCGGCGTGTAATGGGTTGTTGAGTGTGCAATGGGTTGTCTGGCATGTAATGGGTTGTCGGGCGTGAAATGGGTTGTCGGGCGTGCAAAGGGTTGTCGTGCCTGTAATGGGTTGTCTGGCGTGTAATGGGTTGTCTGGCGTGCAATGAGTTGTCTGAAAAAAAACAGGAAAACAAAATCAGAATCAACATTTAAACTCTAATAAAAATGCAAGACTGGACAAAAACCATGCAAAAGGGTAGGACGCAATAATATTCTTTATAGAAGAAACTTCTCTTTATATATTAGATTTGATAACAATGAAACGATATTATAATTACCTGTGGGAAAAAAAGTATATGCATATCCTTAAATAATGTTCCAGCAATTAGTACAAGCACGAAGAGTTAAGTTTTGCCGTATCTTGATAGGACAATGATTTACGTCTCTTATAACGCAAAAAAATATTAGAAAAAAATAATAATAATTTTAAAAAATCAGAAAACAAGAAAACCGATTGATTTGTTTGGTGATATTATAAATAGAATATAGACACAAAGCTAGTCAATCAGTGCAATCATTAATTTCTCATCAGAGGCGTCGCAGTAGGAATGTAGAGAGGGTGACACCATTACAAGCGGTGACACCAAAATGTAAAATTCTTAACGTTCCCGTTATTGTGCTCCTGCAGACGTAGAGGAGGTGTGTGGGATACGTCGTGAGGGCGTTTCCGCAAAGGAGCTACCGCACTGTGTGACACCAACTCGAGTGACGCTTCTGCTTCTCATTCTCAAACACTAGCTCACAAATATCTCATTAATGTTAAACATTCCAAACAATATCTAATAATTGTTCATTAATGTCAACCACCCCAAACAATACCTAAAATTAGTTCATTAATGTCAAACATTCCAAATATTACTTCACAAAAAGTTCATTAATGTTAAACATTCCAAATATTACTTCACAAAAAGTTCATTAATGTTAAACATTCCAAACACTGCCTCATAAATAGTTCATAAATGTCTCAAATTTTAAGTCAAAAGAAATCTTTCTCTTTATCTTTCTTAATCACCATAAAAAATTCACCGATTTTTGCATTAAAACGATGTACACATAAGCCAATTCTCTTTCTGTGAGGGGAATTTAATTGACTATAAGAGCAGACTCTTGTGTGGCTCGGGCACCCGGGCTCATTTTGGTCACAGTGAATATATTTGGACATTATTTCAGGATTTCGTTCACTTCTGTTATAGGATTGACCCGAGGTGGGCAAAGAACGGTACACACACCATAGGTGGCCCACAGACCATAGGTGGCCCACAGGCCACAGGTGGCCCACAGACCATAGGTGGCCCACAGGCCATAGGTGGCCCACAGGCCATAGGCGGCCCACAGGCCATAGGCGGCCCACAGGCCATAGGCGGCCCACAGGCCATAGGCGGCCCACAGGCCATAGGTGGTCCACAGGCCATAGGTGGCCCACAGGCCATAGGTGGTCCACAGGCCATAGGTGGTCCACAGGCCATAGGTGGTCCACAGGCCATAGGTGGCCCACAGGCCATAGGTGGCCCACAGGCCATAGGCGGCCCACAGGCCATAAGGGGCGCACAGGCCATAGGCGACCCACAGGCCACAGGCGGCACATCATAGAATTTTTGTGGCCCGTAAAGACATTCACAAAAAACATCTCGAATTTGGTGGTTCTGCTTGTCTCATTAAACTGATTCTATAGTTAAATATTCAAGCAGCTAGAAATCTAGACAATATAACGTTACAAAAAAAATTCATTCAATAAAACTGTCATTTTTTAAAGTTTAAATTACTGATTATTATGATGCAACTTTTAATTATTTTTTTTGAAATAAAATTCAAAGGAAAACTAAAGAACATAATCATTTTAAAATATGCGGCCCTTTGATATTACCCGTTACCCCAAAGTAGTTCTGGAGACAAAGCAATGACCCCCCCCACCCCCCGCGTCCTCGGGGGGTGGAAGGCAGTAGATCATAGAATATATTAAAACATTTTTATGAAGCAGTAGAATGGGAAGGGTAGCGAAGTCAATAGTGCGCTCGCCTCACAAGCTGAGGGGCGTGGGATCGAGCCCACGAATAGCCACTATAAAAAATTTGAGAAATGACTAACGCTAAAAAAGTCCTTCGCTGACCTGGAGAGGGATTGGCGGCGCCAGTGTCTAGCAAGCCGGAGAATGTTCTAATGGAAACAGAATCCCGTAGGACCTCGAAAAGAAAAGAGTTTATGCGATCAAAACAAAAAACAAAAACAAAACAAAAAAAAACTTGTAGATCCAATTATAACATCACAACTGGTAGTAACAGTTTTTATAAGACAAACTTGTCTACTCTAGTATTTCCGGGGAACTAACTGACAAATAAAAATAATAATTCACATTCTATAATAACCTTTTGTAAGGTGAAGGACGTACGAGCATGACGTTAAGTCGTCTTGCATCACGGTTCCACAGAACGTTTTTAGAAATACATCTTTTAAAAAAACAGTTCCTTGTAAATACATAAAAAGATGGCCAAATGGGTGGGCGATTGGATGAAACGATTCCTGTGACTTTATAAAAAAAGAATGACGTCATCCGTGCCATTCAATACCCATTTTATTTCATGTTAATCTTGTGCATCAACAATATTTCCAAGTTGCCATAAAGATTTCTTGCCGTCTAACAGTAAAAGTTGGTAAATCTATCCCGTCCCCCTTACGATTGGCACGGTGAGTTAGGTGATAGCTTTGATTTATTCCCCTTAGATGTTAGGGGTAATAGAGATTTAGTGTTAAGAAAACAAGTCTTATAAACACTAGAGGTAGAACGTAAATATTGTTAAATATATAATTAAATAATCACACATGTTTGTCTCTAGATCTTAACTGTTGGGGATTTTCAAATAAAACTAGTGACGTCATTGTGTGTGTTACAAGATATAAAATTGGCCCACAGAAAATCAGCATCCAGGGCCATAACTGGTATGTTCGAGCAGACTGACAGTAGCATCAACGTGTCCCATTCTCTCATTCCCAAACCATGTCCCGTATATTGGACTCCAACGTCTCACCTGTATACATTGTTTCTCTCACGACCCGTATAATTCAGTTCCAATCTCTTAATGCGTCAGTTGGGCCCCATTCAAACGGACAAGATCTCATCAAACGGACAAGATCTCATCAAAGTAACAAGATCTCATCAAACTAATATAATATCATATAACTTACAAGTTCTCATCAAACTAATAGAATATCATATAACTAACAAGATCTCATCAAAGTAATAGAATCTCATCAAACTAACAAGATCTCATCAAACTAATAGAATCTCATCAAACTAACAAGATCTCATCAAACTAATAGAATCTCATCAAACTAATAGAATCTCATCAAACTAATAGAAAATCATATAACTAACAGGATCTCATCAAACTAATAGAATCTCATGTAACTAACAGGATCTCATCAAACTAATAGAATCTCATATAACTAACAAGATCTCATCAAACTAATAGAATCTCATATAACTAACAAGATCTCATCAAACTAATAGAATCTCATCAAACTAATAGAATCTAATATAACTAACAAGATCTCATCAAACTAATAGAATCTCATATAACTAACAAGATCTCATCAAACTAATAGAATCTCATCAAACTAATAGAATCTCATATAACTAATAGAATCTCATCAAACTAATAGAATCTCATATAACTAACAAGCTCTCATCAAACTAATAGAATCTCATATAACTAACAAGATCTCATCAAACTAATAGAATCTCATATAACTAATAGAATCTCATCAAACTAATAGAATCTCATATAACTAACAAGATCACATCAATCTAACAAGATCTCATTAAACTAACAAGATCTCATCAAAGTAACAAGATCTCATCAAAGTAACAAAATCTCATCAAAGTAACAAGATCTCATCAAAGTTACAAGATCTCATCAAACTAACAAGATCTCATCAAACGGACAAGATCTCATCAAACTAACAAGATCTCATCAAACTAACAAGATCTCATCAAACTAACAAGATCTCATCAAACTAACCAGATCTCATCAAACTAACAAGATCTCATCAAACTAACAGAAGCTCATCAAACTAACAAGATCTCATCAAACTAACAAGATCTCATCAAACTAACAAGATCTCATAAATTAACATTTCACAACATACTCCTCAGGGGCCGACAACTAGAGTCTGATGATAAACATTCCCTCCCCACCCCCCGTCAATACGACACACCAATGACAGTAGCTTTTCTAATACCAGATGATAGAAATCAACAAATGAACAATTGCCAATCAACTTTTGAATTCATTTAAGTTATTTTGTACATGTTCCTCAATTGGTTCGTTTGTTTGGACATGTATCTCTGAATACTTCACTACCTCATCTGAGATAAAAGAATGAAACTAGTCTTAAACGATTTAATATCTTTTTTGCTGATGTTGATTTAAAATAAAAACCAAATAATATGAATGAATGAAATGATTGACATTCGTTTAACAGAAGGAAAATATCATTCGGGCAATTAAAAAAAATCTAAGAAGAAAAGAAGCCGTACGGAGATTTCCGGAAATAGGCTCACCCGAAGATAAACGCATGGGCTTCTATACGGAAAGTATTTCCATGTAGAGACCCGTGGGTTTATTTTAGGTAAAAGAATTATTAAACGCAGCACATACCGAAACTTTGGGTGAATCATCACTGTCATTATGTATTAACAAATGTTTTTTAAAAAAATTGTTGCTAAACACAAAACTTCAAACGATAAACTTAAAACCGGAATAATATTATTTATGGAATATTTTTAAAGGAAATTAGTTCCGCGAAAAAAAGAGTTTGTATTTTGAACCTGCACATGCATTTCCTATTCCATATAAACGCCCGTGGGCCTTTATTTGGTACTAAAATTTGAATCTCGTGACATCAATTTTTCGTTTGGAAGCCCAGGGCCTATTTACAGAATCTCCAGTACGTACTTTGCTGACTCTAGGATACGAGAGAGTAGGGAAACACAGGAAGTTTTTATGTCAGGTTAATTGCCGTCATTGCAGAAATAGAAGGGAAATGGTTCGTCCTCTTCTCAGAGCAGCTGCGTGTAGGTCGAGCTGACCCGGATGTTGAAGTTCGTCACGCCCCGCTGGGGCACAGGAATGAATCCCGTAACAGGGCAAACCTCCCCCCCCCTCCTTGATACCCGTAGTTTATTTCAGGAGAGGATTTCTGAGCACAAAACAGTATTTTTTAGATAAGATGATAATATAAGATGATAATATAAGATAAAATGATAATATAAGATAAAATGATAATATAAGATAAAATGATAATATAAGATAAAATGATAATATAAGATAAGATAATGAAATTCGATTGAAACTTACAAAAGTATTTTAATAATCTGTTCTTCGTTCACATACGGGTCACTTTATTGATTACCAGCACGTGCTGCATGGCGCCATCTTTTTAAAAATGTATTTGTCTGAATAGATTCCATTGACTTCCGGTTCTTAACGAGAATGGCAGATTGAAAGGTCAATAAACTTTTCTTTAAGAATGTCTGCCAAGACACTTGTTTATTCGCCAATAAAAATGTCACACAAAAAAAACATCTCCCTAAACGATACGAACTCGAACAATGGCTTTTGTTTGACAAAAAAATCTGAATATTTGGAATAAAAAAGGACGGCTCTAAAATTGTGTTTAAAATATGAAGAATTTCTATAATTAGGTCAGCTAGAGAGAGCTTTTTTTTAAACAAGGGGTAAAATTGTTTTACTGATTCTCGATTAAAAGAAATGAAAGGGGGGAAAGTTCATAGCTATGCCTCTGTAAATTTGTTCAAAATATTGGTTTTAATCTTTTTGACTGGGAAAGTATTTCAAGTTGAACGAACATACCCGACAGGGTCGGTCTGGAGAACAGACTAATCCAAGAGTATGAGACACTTGCACCGTATCGGATGAATGTTGTGTTTGTGCTGACAACCTAATTAATTTGCCTCACCCACTGTCTCCTTTCCTAAATAATCTCTTACTCATCTCTTCTTGCTATTGCTCTATTTGGCTCTGAATTTCACCTCGGCTATGTCTTTTTATTCTTTTAATTTGTCTTATCTTCTTATCTTAGATATACAGACGCTCCTTTTATGCAGAAGATAATTGCGTCCACAGACCATGAGAGATGATCTGTTGGCAAGTGATGCAGCGGTCACAGGCCACGGCTATAGGGGTTCCACGCATTACCCCAGCCGCCTAACTATTGTCTAGTTAGGTACCCATTCGGAGCTGGGTGACTCGGGGACTCCTCAGGCCCCGAGAACAAATCCTCACTTTCGTGTGGATTCGAACTCGTGACCATCAGTATGACAGCCCAGAGCGCTACCTCTCGACCACCACGTCCCACAATTTGTGTCCTATTTGTTTGTTAAGGAAGGCTCTTTGCCGAAACTTTCGCTGTTTTGTTACGTCATGTCAGGCTCACTCATTCCCTCTTCAAATATTCTCCATTTATTTATATAAAAGCCTGATTGCAGTCTCACCCAAAATTATGATTACAATTATTCAGTTGGTTCCAAAACAATAAATAATAGGAACACAAGATTCAGTAATACTTAGCCAAGTGAAGACATCTGTGTTATCAACGTCAAGATGACGAGAAAAACAAAGGACTAACAGAACTTTATATCAATAATTTCAAAACAAAATTTGACGTTATTACTAGTTGCAATTAATTCTGTTGTGTTGTGTGTTATTTAGACGGAGCGTCTAATTTTTATTTATAATGTTTACAAATGTATGAATACATTTTCAAATAGTGTTGTACTACGTTATTTTTAAATACAGTTGTGCTCCGTTATTTTCAATCATTCAACAACATCAATGCATGACATCGTTTGTCAATGTTTATTTATTTTCGAGATTTTTTTTGGTGGAAGAAGTGATTTTCTTTGAAAGTTTTATTTTAGTTGACGAAGGGCAGGGGAGGTAACAACTGGCACAATGAACAAAGATTTGAGTTTATTCATGCTACTTTGCTTCACTTAATATCACAAAATGAAAAGCTGAAAAAAAGTTGAGCAGAGAAAGCAACTATCCATCCATCCATCCCTGTGGCGCTACAGCCCATGTAGGGCTTGGGCCAGACCTCAAGACCTCCTTCAACACAGCCCATGTAGGGCTTCGGCCTGCCTCACCACCTCCTTCCACACAGCCCATGTAGGGCTTGGGCCAGACCTCAAGACCTCCTTCAACACAGCCCATAGAGGGCTTCGGCCTGCCTCACCACCTCCTTCCACACAGCCCATGTAGGGCTTGGGCCAGACCTCAAGACCTCCTTCAACACAGCCCATATAGGGCTTCGGCCTGCCTCACCACCTCCTTCCACACAGCCCATGTAGGGCTTGGGCCTGCCTCACGACCTCCTTCCACACAGCCCATGTAGGGCTTGGGCCTGCCTCACGACCTTCTTCCAATCAGGCCTTATCAACGCCTTTCTTCTCCAATATTGGATGCCCAGTTGTTGTAGATCTTTCTCTACATCATCAATCCATCTAAGCCTAGGTCTTCCCTTGGGCCGTTTTCCTCTGGGATTTTGGTGGTGTACTCTCTTTACTCCTCTATCATTTGACATTCTTTCAAGGTGTCCTGCCCAACGCAGTCTGCCCTTTTTAATTTCTGCAACTATTATGGTATCCTGATATAGACTGTTTAGTTCATGGTTGGTTCTTATCATCCATCCAAACTCATCCTTTGTTGGTCCATGTATTTTCCTGAGAACTTTCCTCTCCCATGTATTTAACAGGTTCTTTGCAGTTTTTGTTAAGGTCCAATTTTTACTTGCATATTTTACAGCTGGTCTGGTGACCGTTTTCTTTGTTTCCCTTGTAATGTTTTCATTTTTTAGGATTTTCTGGCTACTAAAGTATGCTCTATTCCCAGCTGATATTCTTTCTTTGATTTCTAAAATTAATTTATCCTTTCAATGAGTAGTGATCCTAGGTATCTGAATTGATATACTTTTTCAAAAGTCTGGTTCCTAATTTTTATGTCTTCACCTGTCATTTCTTCTCTTTCTAGTGTCATGTATTTTTTTTTTTGGTTGTAGACTTCATGTCCTGCTTTCAGTGATGCGTCTTCTAATTCAATGTATGACTTTGATATGTCTTCAGTACTTTTAGCAAGCAGGACTATGTCATCAGCATATGCAAGGTATTGGATGGGTTGGCTATAGGAAGTGCAAATACTTATTGGTTCTTGAGTTACTCTCATGAAGCATCCAGTTATTGTTCTCGTGTGTCGATATTTATTTTTCTAAAAGCTCTTTCTAACGTTAAGTTATAAGGCATACAAGACATTGAGTCTGCCTGCCTTATTCCTTGTCTAATCCTAAATTCCCAAGAGTATCCTCCTTGGACCTCAATGTTTATTTTTGAGTTGTTTAGCGTGATATAATACATTCTTTTCAGTTTGTTGGGTATGTCAAACTCCTGCTGCGTTTCATATAGATATTTCCTTTTGACGCTGTCATAGGCTCATAGAAAGTAAAAATAACCAACTGAAATAAAGAGACGGACAAAATTGAAATTTTTAACAATTAAAAAAAAAAAAGATTTAACAAATTTTTTTAAAGAAAGAATTTTAATGGGAGAACTAGAAGTTTAAAGGGAGAGAAGTATAGAACTAGAAGTTTAAAAATAGAGAGGTATAGAACTAGAAGTTTAAAGGGAGAGAAGTATAGAACTAGAAGTTTAAAGGGAGAGAAGTATAGAACTAGAAGTTTTAAAGGGAGACAAGTATAGAATAGACGTTTTAAAGGGAGAGAGATATAGAACTTTAAGTTTCAAAGGGAGAGCAGTATAGAACTATAAGTTTTAAAGGGAGAGAAGTATAGAACTACACGTTCAAGAGTTTAAGTGAGAATCGAATGAATATTTGATACATTCATATACCTAAGGGTATGACCCGAGAGGGTTCAAAAAATGGGTACCCCAATACACAGTCTGTCATGCCGTAACAAGGTTTTCACCCCCTCCCCATAGAAAAATAAATAAATAAAAAGTGCAAATGAGGGTAAATAAGAATACAAAATATTATAGTAAAATATATTGTCTAGGTCTTGTCTCCCTTGATTAATGTTCTTATCGCTCTTGTTTTCATCAACTTGAACGTATTCACATCCATTCAACGTCTATTCTGTAATTTTATTGCATCATTTCTCATACTTATATCCACATCAACATTCCATGTTATTTATCCTCATTCCCACTTTATCCTCTAAAAATGCAGAATATGATATTGCCGTTAATTCTACCCCCCCCCCTCTTTTTTTCCCACTGCTACGTCACCACCCATATTTCCCCACCCTTGAACAATTTTATTTTAACATCACCTCAATTTACAGTCTGTTAAAAAAAAAGTTACGCATGAAATGATGCACATCTCTTGCTGCAGGTATCGGGAATATTCGGAAGTTATTTATAGTAGCTTAAGCGTTACTTTGACATGTTGCTGGGATAGAATTTTATTTTTTTTAGTCTAGAGTCTAGATGTATCAAAAGGGAGATACAATTTTATTTATACGTTAGTGTTCAAATAAAAAAAAACACTAGCTATATAATGGGCATGTATGTATGTAGGTGAGATGGATGGAGCTAGTCTGAGAATGATGTAAGGGTGGTGTGGGTGGGTGGGGGTGTAACCTGAATGTGTAAATAAGGTCATGATATTTGGGGAAAATAATTTTGTGTAGTAACTCGTTGAAACGGAGAGGAACAGCAATTATACGTACTGATAGTGATAGCAACGATAGTGATAGCAATGAAAGTGAAAGAAATCATAGTGATAGCAACGATAGTGATAGCAATGAAAGTGAAAGAAATCATAGTGATAGCAATGATAGTGATAGCAATTATAGTGATAGCAATGATAGTGATAGCAATGATAGTGATAGCAATGATAGTGATAGCAATGATAATGATAGCAATGGTTGGGATAGCAATGATAGGGATAGCTATGATAGTGATAGCTATGATAGTGATAGCAATGATAGTGATAGCTATGATAGTGATAGCAATGATAGTGATAGCAATGATAGTGGTAGCAATGATAGTGATAGCAATGATAGTGATAGCAATGATAGTGATAGCAATGATAGTGATAGCAATGATAGTGATAGCAATGATAGTGATAGAAATGATAGTGATAGCAATGATAGGGATATCAATGATAGTGATAGTGATAGCTATGATAGTTATAGCTATGATAGTGATAGCAATGATAGTGATAGTGATAGCTATGATAGTTATAGCAATGATAGTGATAGCAATGATAGTGATAGCAATGATAGTGATAGCAATGATAGTGATAGCAATGATAGTGATAGCTATGATAGTGATAGCAATGATAGTGATAGCAATGGTTGGGATAGCAATGATAGGGATAGCTATGATAGTGATAGCTATGATAGTGATAGCAATGATAGTGATAGCTATGATAGTGATAGCAATGATAGTGATAGCAATGATAGTGATAGCAATGATAGTGATAGCAATGATAGTAATAGCAATGATAGTGATAGCAATGATAGTGATAGCAATGATAGTGATAGCAATGATAGTGATAGCAATGGTAGTGATAGCAATGATAGTGATAGCAATGATAGTGATAGCAATGGTAGTGATAGCAATGATAGTAATAGCAATGATAGTGATAGCAATGATAGTGATTGCAATGATAGGGATAGCAATGATAGGGATAGCAATGATAGTGATAGCAATGATAGTGATAGCTATGAAAGGGATAGCAATGATAGTGATAGCAATGATAGTGACAGCAATGATAGTGATTGCAATGGTAGTGATAGCAATGATAGTGACAGCAATGATAGTGATTGCAATGATAGGGATAGCAATGAAAGGGATAGCTGTGATAGTGATAGCAATGATAATAATAATAATAATAAAATGATAATTTATATAGCGATGTATCCCAGCAAGGAGTCGGGCTCACAGCGCTTTACATGGAAATAACATTCATATCATATTAACTACATAAATTACAATACGCTATACTCAATACATCAGCTACTTTAATCATTTAAAGAAATGTTTTATTAATTTTGAAAATAAATTTTAAAAAGATGTGTCTTAAGTGCAGTCTTGAATGACTTAGCAGTTGAAATGCTACGGATGTGTAATGGAAGAGAATTCCATTGTTTGGCTGCACAAAAAGAGAATGAACTTTCGCCAAATGTTTTAGTTCTTGTCTTAGGAACACAGAGAATGCGTGTATCTGCAGAGGAGCGTAGCTGACGACTTGGTGAGTAGACTGACAAAAGTTCAGTAAGATACGAAGGGCATGAGTCAGAAAAAAAGTTGTGACACAGAACGGCAAGTTTGTAATCAATGCGGGCTTGTATGGGTAGCCAATGAAGTGAGTAAAGTAGCGAAGTAACATGGTCATGTTTTTTGCCTTTAGAACTAATCTGGCAGCTGAATTTTGAACTCTCTGTAGTTTTTCAATGCATTGTTTTGGCGCACCTGACAGAAGAGAATTGCAGTAATCCATACGAGCTAGAGCAAGAGCACAGACTAGAGTTTTTGTTGCACTGTCTGTTAAGTAATGACGGATTGGAATTCTCTGACAAATGGCAGTATAGGCAGAGCGACAGATGTGATTGATGAAGTTGTTGGTAGACATGTTGTCAGAAATAATGTAGCCAAGATTCCTAGTCGATGTTGTGAACAGTATATCAGCAATGAAGGTGATAGAAATCATAGGGATAGCAATGATAGAGATAGCAATGATAGGGATATCAATAAAAAGGATAGAAATCATAGTGATATCAATGATAGGGATAGCAATGATATTGATAGCAATGATAGTGAAAGCAATGACAGAGATAGCTATGATAGTGATAGCAATGATAGTGATAGCAATGATAAGCCAAGAGTGTGATGTGAAGAATGATAAGCATTGACACTTTTTGGAAAATATAATCTAAAAAATGATTGTAATGATAAGCCAAGTAAAGTGCTTGAAAAATATCACCAGTAAATTGTATGTTATGAGAAGCCATGAAATGATCCCTATATGATAAGCCATGAAACTGATCCCTATATGATAAGCAATCAAATGCTCCCTATATGATAAGCCATAAAACTGATCCCTATATGATAAGCCATGAAACTGATCCCTATATAATAAGTCATAAAACTGATCCCTATATGATAAGCCATAAAACTGATCCCTATATGATAAGCCATGAAAATGATCCCTATATGATAAATCATGAAACTGATTCCTATATGATAAGCCATAAAACTGATCCCTATATGATAAGTCATGAAATGATCCCTATATGATAAGCCATGAAACTGATTCCTATATGATAAGCCATGAAACAAACTAGTTTTGTGAGAACAGGAGTGGGAGATGCAAATTTCGTTATATCCCATAAAGAGAGGACATGCTTATAGTTTTAGGCGAAAAGTTAGGTTTTTCCTAAGGATTATCATGGGGCCAGTGAGGAGATCAATAATAATAATATTAAAGTATAAAACCAATTATAACAAAAAATAATAACAGCAACAATAACGACAACATTAAATCACAGACTGATAAAATAGAAAAAAATTCAGAATAAAAAAATCCCTGCATTAAATCATTGATGAAACAGTCAAGGGGAGGTAATGCAGTAATGACAGTTTAGATCAAATATCTTTTCCGAATGGATTTTGAGGTCATTCAGGTTGATTCCATCAGGTGGGTAAACACAAGCAGCGATTGGTCAGCGTGGATGAAGGTAGACACCTGGAGGCCAGGAATGTTGCAGTTCGAATATGTATTGACGAACTGAGAGGAACTTGAACTCTGACCTTTGACATGTGCATTTAAACATAGATAAAATACACTGAACTCTGACCCTTGACATGTGCATTTAAACATAGATAAAATACAGTGAACTCTGACCTTTGACATGTACATTTAAACATAGATAAAATACACTGAACTCTGACCTTTGACATGTACATTTAAATATAGATAAAATACACAGAACTCTGACCTTTGACATGTGCATTTAACCATAGATAAAATACACAACGTTGTCACGTGGGCAAGGAATAATTTGTTTTTTAAAAATATCATAGTAATGGTTGACTTGTTGACAGCTGTTTGATATCAGGCCACTTGACTTTAGTTGTTTGATATCAGTTTTATACAAACAGATGTACACAGTAAGACATATCAAAAAGAGTTTAGAAATGGCTTACAAACTGATGTACACAATAAACATTATCAAAGTCTGAAAAATATTTCTGTGCTACAAAACAATCTCATATTGTTCAAATATCTTTGAGCGTCTTTGATTCTCCCCTTTCTCGGTTCTAATAAAAGGTAGTTTTAATAAATATCAAATCAAAACAAAACAATCAATTTTTTCCAATCATCGCCAAACAATCAACGACTACCACGTGACGAGATCCCATAAAATTTATACAAGATGAAGATTGTACACAATCATTCTTCACATCCATGTCTCCCCCCACCTATTCCGCTATTAGCCCACCTGGTGTCTGGCTGAACACCTTTTACCAGGTAAACTCACCTGAAATATGAACAGTTTTTAGACGCCTGGTTCAAGAGCTGTTACAGCTTGTTTGCTCTACAAATAAATTAAAGCAAAGATTTGCTTCAATGGAAATGTTTCAAAATAATATTTTCCTATTTGTGTTGTTGTTGCTGTAATATCGTCCTATTTTTGTTGTTGTTGCTGTGAGCCTTTTCCCCCCAAACGACCTAATAACATAAAACACAGAAGTAATGAATGAAAAGTCGTAGATCTTTGTATAAATAGCTGTCGTCTGCTGAGGTGTGAGGTAACAACGTTTTACCAATATGAAGTCGTGTATGAAAACAAGGTTAACAGTTTGAGTGTTTGCTAGGACATTTTGTATTATTGGACATTGAGAGTACCTAAGTGTTCGTATCAAAGATCAAAGATATCATAACATTGAAAGTACCTAATTGTTCGTATCAAAGATCAAAGATATCATAACATTTAAAGTACCTAATTGTTCGTATCAAAGATCAAATATATCATAACATTGAAAGAACCTACGTGTTCGTATCAAAGATCAAAGATATCATAACATTGAAAGTACTTAAGTGTTCGTATCAAAGATCAAATATATAATCAAATTAAAGTAAAATTTATTTGGCTTAAATGAAGGAAACGGCTTAAAAAAATATAATTGAATATTAATATAACTAAATGTCAAGAAATTTGCAAGCTTATTTCGTTTCAAATGTGATTTTTCTCTCATGAAAATTCTTTTATAACTTATTCTATTCTTATTCTATTCCATGACTTATTATTTTTTTAAAAAACCCCGCATTATTGAAAGCCACCCCAGACCCTCCATCACCCACAACACCCCAGCCCCCTCCTCCCCCCAC
>MUZC01001001.1:12520-28327 GCA_002072015.1 Radix auricularia | reverse complement strand
AAAGAGAGTACAGATCTAGAGATGGACTAAATAAAGAGAGTACAGATCTAGAGATGAACTAAGGAAAGAGAGTACAGATTTAGAGATGAACTAAAGAAAGAGAGTACAGATCTAGAGATGAACTAAAGAAAGAGAGTACAGATTTAGAGATGGACTAAAGAAAGAGAGTACAGGTCTAGAGATGAAATAAATAAAGAGAGTACAGATCTAGAGATGAACTAAAGAAAGAGAGTACAGGTCTCGAGATGAACTAAATAAAGAGAGTACAGGTCTAGAGATGAACTAAAGAAAGAGAGTACAGGTCTAGAGATGAACTAAAGAAAGAGAGTACAGATTTAGAGATGAACTAAAGAAAGAGAGTACAGATCTAGAGATGAACTAAAGAAAGAGAGTACAGATTGAGAGATGAACTAAAGAAAGAGAGTACAGATCTAGAGATGAACTAAAGAAAGAGAGTACAGATTTAGAGATGGACTAAAGAAATAGAGTACAGGTCTAGAGATGAACTAAAGAAAGAGAGTACAGGTCTCGAGATGAACTACTGATGTAAATAACATGTTGAAATTAATTGAATGCAGACGAAGGTCGTGTTTACATTTGTGAAACTACTTTTTGAACCGCTTTTCTTATTGCGTTTTTTGACTTTTAAAACATTATTTACTTCAGAATAAGGATAGAACAACAAATAAAACAAAACACTATAATTGTAAGCTAAATAAGCAGCAGAAAATAATATTTACAACTAGAAAAAAAAGTTCATTATCTTAAGTTAAACTGGCTAAGATGTTAAACTGGCTAAGAGGTTAAACTGGCTAAAAGGTTGTACTAGTTAAGAGGTTAAACTGGCTGAGAGGTTAAACTGACTAAGAGGTTAAACTGGCTGAGAGGTTAATCTGGCTGAGAGGTTACACTGGCTGATATGTTACACTGGCTTAGCGGTTAAACTGTCTAATAGGTTAAAGTGGTTAACAGGTTAAATAAGATCAGAGGTTAAACTGGCTAAGATAAAATAAATGAGTTTAAACACCGCTAACGTCTCGCTGTTAACATATCCCGTAACATATAACCTCGCTTGATGACGTCATCTTGAAATTTTAGCCCCTGCTCTTAAGACGCAATCTCACACCTGATACACATTAAACTAATAATTGCAACGCACGTGCGGCTTGGCCCCTGAATCAGCATATAAAACAGATCTCTGTGGGCCCCCGAATCGGGATATAAAAGAGTTTCTTTCCCTTCTCGCTTCTCTTTTCTCCCCGCCCCTCCCTCCACAACATATCATGTTCCACGTGTTGGGTTTGAACAACATGTAGAGACAAAATATCAGGTCAAAAATGTAATTAGCATGTTTAAAAGCCTGTCAAATTTAATTACCTGCCTGGTTCGAAGGAGCACATAATCATTTCACGCTTCATTCGGGGCAGGGGGGATGTGGGAAGGGAAGATCTCTTGATTTGAAGAAATTAAAGAAATTTGAGGTAGAGGGAAAAATTTCCGCAGGTGTCTAAATGAATGGACGCATTGTCACTAGGATCAGTTGACATTTAGTGTCAGGTGCACCATAACAAAGTTGTCATGTTTAGTCAGGGCCCCCAGCCCTTAATGTCACGGGCACCATAAAAAGGTTGTCATGTTTAGTCAGGGCCACCAGCCCTTAATGTAAGGTGCACTACAAAAGGTTTCCATGTTTAGTCAGGGCCCCCAGCCCTTAATTTCAAGGGCACCATTAAAAGGTTGTCATGTTTAGTCAGGGCCCCCAGCCCCCCACCAACACACCTTACAGTCAGATACGTGTACCTGATCTTACGGTCAATTGATTTAAGACATTTCCTTTAACGCTATTGGGAGTCTATTTGAATTGTCTGATGTTACTACATTACTGTGAGTCTGTCTAAATCTATTGTCTATTTTGTCTGATGTTGTTACAGAGATGCTCTACACTCACCGACTCGTGGGGACTCGAGATGAGGTCACACTAGAGATCTTAGACACAGCATTTCTGGTGAGTAGATCTTTGATCTGTTAATAGATCTTTGAAAATGTCAGTAGATCTTTGAATGCGTCAGTAGATCTTTGAATATGTCAGTAGATCTCTGAATATGTCAGTAGATCTTTGAAAAGGTCACTAGATCTTTCAATATGTCACTTGATCTTTGAAAATGTCAGTAGATCTTTGAAAATGTCACTAGATATTTGAATGCGTCAGTAGATCTTTGAATATGTCACTAGATCTTTCAATATGTCACTTGATCTTTGAACATCTCAGTGGATCTTTGAATGCGTCAGTAGACGTATTTACAAAACCTTAAAGTCTTTCTGAAAACAATTCAATATTAGAAAACACCGATTAGAAGGACAATTATCTCATAACTTGTCACAAGTTGTCACATTTTGTCACACATTGTCAGACTTCAGTCACATCCCTGTGATTCAGTTATCTTTAAATTCACACCTCCGAGTAAAATAAAACCAATCAGAAAATAGAAACATTCTACAGGGGGCCAAAAAATCAGTGACATCATAACTTAACGTTCTGATTGGTTGCTAAATGTCGCCATTCATCAGACGTCAAGGGTAGACTACTCTTGTGTCAGGAACTCATTGCAGACGTTAGCAGAATTCTTGAGGGAGTGTTGGGGAGAGATAGATACGTATTAGACGTATGGAGGAATGAGGGAGATTGTGAAATACAGAGAGATAAAGAGAGAGAAAGAGTCAGAGTGTCAACGAAAGAAAGAGAGGAAATCAGAACAAGGATGGGAGATGAGAAAGATGAGAGAATTAATGAAAGACATAGGAGACAACAGGGAGGGATGAAGGGAGAGAAAAAGAAAGGGAGAGAGTGATCGGATGAAATGACATACATCCCTACAAAGACCAGGTGATGTACAATGACATATAGACCCACAAAGACCAGGTACAATGACATACAGACCCACAAAGACCAGGTGATGTACAATGACATACAAACCCACAAATACCTGGTACAATGACATACAGACCCACAAAGACCAGGTACAATGACATACAGACCCACAAAGACCAGGTACAATGACATACAGACCCACAAATACCTGGTACAATGACATACAGACCCACAAAGACCAGGTACAATGACATACAGACCCACAAAGACCAGTTGATGTACGATGACATACAAACCCACAAATACCTGGTACAATGACATACAGACCCACAAAGACCAGGTGATGTACAATGACATACAAACCCACAAAGACCAGGGGATGTACAATGACATACAAACCCACAAAGACCAGGTGATGTACAATTGTCATATGTCACTCTGCTCCCATTCCAGATGTCCCAGGAGGCACTTGAGAAGCACGTCAAATGGGCAGACGGCTGGATCCTCATGTACTCCGTGACAAGCCGGGTCAGCTACCAAGATGCCTGTAAACTCAAGGTCAGTAAAGATGCCAGGTGTCTCGGGTGGGGGGGGGGGTAGACGGGTCAGCTACCAGGATGATTGTAAGGTCAAGGTGAGTCAAGAATGTCCATCATTTGTCTGTGACGGGGATGTCACAGAAGTTTCAGGATTCTTGCAAGGTCAAGGTTATTCGTCAGTTGTCTAAGGCGTCTCGCCAGGTCGGCCAGCAGGATGCTTTAAATGTCAAGGTCAGCTGTCATTTCTCTGTGGGTGAAGTAGCCGGGGTAAGCATCTAAGGTTAAGGTCAGTCAATAGATGTCTGTTGTCTGTTGTCTGTTGTCTGTTGGGGTTGGGGTTAGGGGTGAGTGCCAGCCAGGTCAGCTACAAGTCTGCTTGTAAAGTCAAGGTCAGTCAATAGATGTCAGTTGTCTAACATTGTTGTGTGTGTGTAAGGAGGGATATATCAACAAGTATGTAACTCATAGTTTACACAGCACAATGATACAAGTACACCACTTTATGTGTTTGATACAAGTACACCACTTTATGTGTTTGATACAAGTACACCACTTTATGTGTTTGATACTAGTACACCACTTTATGTGTTTGATACAAGTATACCATTCAACGTGTTTGATACAAGTACACCACTTAACGTGTTTGATACAAGTACACCACTTAACGTGTTTGATACAAGTACACCATTCAACGTGTTTGATACAAGTACACCACTTTATGTGTTTGATACAAGTACACCACTTAACGTGTTTGATACACAAATAAAACGAAAATAAAAATTAAAAAACGAAGGAACTTAGCTGCGATGAAATCCAAAGTATAACTTTTTTGGATACTTTGGATTTCACCGCTGCTAAGTTCCTTAATTTTTAATATTATTTTCGTTTTATTTGTGTATTGTATGTTCGTTGATAAAGGCTCTTTGCTGTAACGTTCGCTGTTTTGTTACGTCCGGTCAGGCTAACCCTTACCTTGTTTACGTCTTTTCCATTTAAATTTAATTTTGTGTAAGCCTGATTGCAGTCCTACCCCTCATTTTGTTTGATACAAGTACACCACTTTATGTGTTTGATACAAGTGTTATCTTCTTATCTTATCTGTTCCAGACGCTCCTTCTATACAGAAGATTATAGCGTTCTAAGTTTTCTATGGATTGTATCTAGTCCTGCACACTTATTAGAGTTTTAAAAGATGATAAAGTGTTGGCTTTCCTAGTTTCCTCAGGCAACCCATCCCCCCCCCCCCGAATTCCGGACGGGAAGAAAGAAAACGTGTGTGTTTGTTCTTGCATACGGAATAAGAAAGGTGTTTTCATCCTTTTTATCTATCTGAGGGTTGTATTAAGTTTTCTGTGTGTTGTATTTCTAAATTAGAATTAATTGCTTTATGTATAATGGCTAATTTACTCTTGGTTCTTCATGGGTTAAATGAGGAGCAGATAAAATGAATGAACAAATTTCCCAAAGTTCAATGCGATGAGTCAATTTTATTTGAAACATGTATCAATACCCCCCCCCCCCAACTGACACAATTTGAGTCCAGATTTAGCAGCTGAGGTTCTAGAAACCAACTAAATCAAAGCTGAAGTCACTGTATTCACACAGCTATAAGTGAAACATTTAGCTGAGGACAAGAATTTGGTTTTAAAATGAAGTTTCGAACGTTGAAATTCCAAAAATAGATACAGAATTTACTCTACTAAATATTAGAAATGGTCCCCTTAACAATAATGTATATAAAAAACATTGGGTTAACATAAAACATTCGAACCTGTCCTCACGTCTTTCTCTGCCTCCACCATGTTTCATGTTTGTACTGACGAGCTTTTGTGTTTAGAGAGTATTTATAGAAATCTAACCTAAGATCTCACACTTCTCCCAACAATACAATATGTTTTAAATAACTTCACTAGAGAAAAATGTATGATCAATGTAAACACGTTAGGCTTGGAGAGCTTTAACATAAACGTGTTTATGAAATAATTTGATCTGATTAGATTTAGATTGTGTAGAGCCATAACATATGATTTGTTGTTAAAAATAAATCCAGGTAAATTTTGTTTGTCCAAAATGTGTTTTCATGGAAGATCTGCACCAAAACGAAACTAAATTTAATCAAATTGACTTCTGCATGGAAGAGTGCATGTTTGATAAACATAATTTTGTACTTGGGAGATCATTCATGGGACGATTTTAAATTGTGGATGTGAAAGGTGAGAATCTGGCATGCCTGAACCTGCCGGTGAATATTTTTTTTACCTGTGTAAATCGATTTCTGTAACAAGATGAACATTCCATCCATTTCATTACGTTACAGAGACGACCAATTGATCAAATAATATGTTTGTTTACGCACACTGCGGTAATCGACATGCACTCTGGGCAAATTGACATGCACTCTGGGCAAATTGACATGCACACAGGACAACTCGACATGCACACAGAACAACTCGACGTGGACACAGAACAACTCGACATGCACACAGAACAACACGACATGGACACAGAACAACACGACATGGACACAGAACAACTTGACATGGACACAGAACAACACGACATGCACAGAACAACTTGACATGCACACTTGACAACTAGACATGCACACAGAACAACTCGACATGCACACAGAACAACTCGACATGCACACAGAACAACTTGACATGCACACAGAACAACTTGACATGCACACAGGACAACTCGACATGCACACAGAACAACTCGACATGCACACAGAACAACTCGACATGCACACATGACAACTCGACACGCACACAGAACAACTCGACATGCAAACAGAACAACTCGACATGCACACAGAACAACTCGACATGGACACAGAACAACTCGACATGCACACAGAACAACTCGACACGCACACAGAACAACTCGACATGCACACAGGACAACTCGACATGCACACAGAACAACTCGACATGCACACATGACAACTCGACATTCACACATAACAACTCGACATGGACACAGTACAACACTACATGGACACAGAACAACATGACATGCACACTGAACAACTCGACATGCACACATGACAACTCGACATGCATAACTTAACATGTGCACCTAGGAATGAACCGGACTCATTTTTTTTTTAATTTGTCGGATTTACGAAGTGAATTTTTGCCAGAGCCGCATTTACAAATGGCCAGTTTACGGATTAGCGGAGCCGGAGCCGAAATCCAGCAAAACCCAACACTCAACAACTTGACATACTGTCACAGGATGGCCGCTTCTGATACGATTTTATGTCACCTCCTCGTGACTGACCTATTTTGTGTTTCTTTGTGGGCTCATCAAACCGTCTTCTCTCTCACACAATAATTCAGTACATTCATTGAAGTCAGGAATTAAACTCTTAAATAACATATCATTTAATATCTATATACAAGTATGTCACAATGTACGACAGTAATCTCTAGAATTCAAGTAGTTTCAATCTCTCTATTCGTGCACCTTTTCACTTTTTACTACCGCGCACAAGTCTCGTGTTCGTCTCTCCGTGAACACACAATACCGACTGGCCATTGGCCTTCATTCGACCCTGACACACCACCGCATTCCTTTCATCGCATATGTCTCACGTGACACATGCACACTGAACAATTTGACAGGAACACTTAAGAACCTTTATATTAAATTTGATCTCACATTTTCAAAGAATATTCAAGATGTCATCGTTGTAAGGGAGGGAGCTAATCCTCCCCCCTCACACACACCAAACGACGTCACATCTGCACAGTGTCAGTGGTCAATGTCTAACCAGTCACGTGACTTACTTCCAGGAGACCTTGTTCCACCTGAGGGGAGCTGACATGCCGGTTGTCCTGGTGTCCAACAAACATGACCTCCTCACGGCAAGGGCGGTCACTGAGGACGAGTGTGACAATATGGCGGGAGAGATGGACTGTCCGAGGTTTCAAATATCAGTAGCCGAGGTGGGTTGGTGGTCAGTCAGTTATATGCATGATAATTAATAATATTATTGTTTGTTCAAGACTAAGTCATCACATAACATGGTCTTTGGGAGATTCTTCGAGAACCTTAAAAAGCTGATGATGAAGTCAAGTTTTTATTTTAACCACATCGTTTATTTGAACAACGCCACTCAGTAGAACTCATCTAACCTATAAGCTTATGTTGGTTATTTCATTTTAATTAGATAAACGTCTTGTTTGGAGTGAAGGGGGAATAACTACTCGAGATCCATAGCACATTTTAAAGAAGTAATTTTAAACTATTTTCAGTTTGTTTCATTCAAATTTGATCTTATCATTGAACTTTTCATCTTGTCATTGAACTTTGATCTTGTCATTGAACTTTTCATCTTGTCATTGAACTTTGATCTTGTCATTGAACTTTGACCTTGTCATTGAACTTTTCATCTTGTTATTGAACTTTGATCTTGTCATTGAACTTTTCATCTTGTCCTTGAACTTTGATCTTGTCATTGAACTTTGACCTTGTCATTGAACTTTTCATCTTGTTATTGAACTTTGATCTTGTCATTGACCTTTAACCTCACCAGGGTCAAGACGGGGTCAACGAGGCCATGGAAGAACTGCTGGTCCTAATCAAGCGCCAGTTGGTCAAGAGTCTGACCACGAGTCCGGAACACGTGGCGGGGCTGGAGAAGAAATCTCGTCTCTACAACATGAAGAAGGCGTTTAAAAAAAGAATTGTTCGGAGCAGGAGCGACACTTTCTGAGAGACGATGACGTCATTTGGACTTAAGTTTACCAACATTGACGTCATATCCTTGTAGGGCATTGACTTGGTGTGACTGGGGGGAAAGAATGTATTAAAAAATGTGGGCCCGGGGAGAGGGGCAAATGATCATTTACCTATTGGTACAAACGAGACAGGTGAATGTGGAATAATACATGTGAAGTAAACACAGAAAGGGAGATAGCTGTTTTAAAGACATGGGAGTATGTTTTAGTGTGTGTGTGTGTATGTGTGTGAAACAGACACGAGTGACAGTGGCAAAGTGAACCCATTATCATTGTATCACATATGAGCGATCCATCGATGTTAATATGGCGCCTTTAAACAAAATGTTATGTTGCTTTAAGCTTTGATTGATTTTGATTAGAAGATTCTGTTATTTTTACAAGACATATTTTTTATTAAATATTTATGTCTATTTCTAGCAAATTTGGATGCACAATTCTTGCCGCCTTTACTCTAAGTTGTGTGACATTTGGGTTTTTCACAACGATACGACACGAGATGACATGACATGACATCGCTTGACATCTCTTGCTTTGTGTTGGAGATTACAAACAACGACCGGGGAGAAAGCGTGACGTCAGGAGCACAGAGAGTATATTTCCTAACTTAGTTTGTTTACAAATCGTATGTAGATTTTAGTGCTGTTACTGATATTTTTTTTTTGCTCGATGAATAGGAAAAAATGTAATCAATTAATCGATTAATTTCTGTCAATTATATATTTATAACACATACATAAAAACCGTTACATTGCGATTCATTATTTCGCGAAATCGGTCAAGTCATGCTAATTCCACTTCTCTCAAATTTTGTGACGTAACGCAACAAATTTGTTCTGCTATTCAAGAAATAAGGAAGGAAAACCATTATCTTTATGTAGATCTCTGATCGTCTGAATAAATAATAGTAATTCGAGGTAAAAGTGTGGAAGTAACAAAAAATATAAATGTTTAATAAATGAGGAAAAAAAATATTTTAAAATTTTTTTCTTAAATTTTAATTTTATTTTAGTCGATCAAATTAATTTTAATAGATTAAAATTTAAACGATTAATTAATCGTTAATGTCCGCAGTTATAGAAGGGTTAATATGTTACTTTATACAGATGTATGCCATAGATTGCTGAATGTTTTAGAAAAGTAACAATTGGTCATTTCTTTGGTGCAAATGCTGGAATAGCTCAGTTTTCTATGAATGATTATTGAATAAAAAAAGAAATTACTATTATTTCTTAAAAACAACTATTTGACCCAAGCATCATGTACGTAATGTTGTTTTCATCTTAGAGGTTAAGGATTTTCCAATCGATCAAATAATTAGATTTTAGAAATTCCTTTTTTAGTCTTGTTATATAATAGCATGATGACCATTCTTTCTGCTATTCTACTGTGAGGCACAGGGCATCTGCAGCTAGAAGACAGATTAGTTGAACGTTTGTTAAACCATTCTCATAAAACAATATTATTAGTTTGTTAAAATACTCTCATAAAACAGTATTATCAGTTTGTTAAACCATTCTCATAAAACAGCATTATTAGTTTGTTAAACTACTATCATAAAACAGCATTATTAATTTGTTAAACTACTCTAATAAAACAGTATTGTTAGTTTGTTAAACCACTGTCATAAAACAATATTATTTGTTTGTTAAACCACTCTAATAAAACAGTATTATTAGTTTGTTAAACCACTCTCATAAAACAGTATTATTAGTTTGTTAAACCACTCTCATAAAACAGTATTATTAGTTTGTTAAACTATTCTCATAAAACAGTATTATTAGTTTTTTAAACCGCTCTCATAAAACAGTATTATTAGTTTGTTAAACCACTCTCATAAAACAGTTATGTTAGTTTGTTAAACCACTCTCATAAAACAATATTATTAGATTGTTAAACCACTCTTATAAAACAATATTATTAGATTGTTAAACCACTCTCATAAAACAGTATTATTTGTTTGTTAAACCACTCTCATAAAACAGTTGTGTTAATTTGTTAAACCACTCTCTTAAAACAGTATTATTTGTTTGTTAAACCACTCTCATAAAACAGTTGTGTTAGTTTGTTAAACCACTCTCATAAATTAGTTGTGTTAGTTTATTAAACCACTCTCATAAAACAGTTGTGTTAGTTTGTTAAACCACTCTCATAAAAAAGTTGTGTTAGTTTGTTAAACCACTCTCATAAAACAGTTGTGTTAGTTTGTTAAACCACTCTCATAAAACAATATTATTAGTTTGTTAAACCACTTTTATAAAACAGTTGTGTTAGTTTGTTAAACCACTCTCATAAAACAGTATTATTAGTTTATTAAACCACTCTCATAAAACAGTATTATTAGTTTGTTAAACCATTCTCATAAAACAGTATTATTAGTTTATTAAACCACTCTCATACAACAGTATTATTACTTTATTAAACCACTCTCATAAAACAGTTATGTTAGTTTGTTAAACCACTCTCATAAAACAATATTATTAGATTGTTAAACCACTCTCATAAAACAATATTATTAGATTGTTAAACCACTCTCATAAAACAGTATTATTTGTTTGTTAAACCACTGTCATAAAACAGTTGTGTTATTTTGTTAAACCACTCTCTTAAAACAGTATTAGTTGTTTGTTAAACCACTCTCATAAAACAGTTGTGTTAGTTTGTTAAACCACTCTCATAAAAAAAATGTGTTAGTTTGTTAAACCACTCTTATAAAACAGTATTATTAGTTTGTTAAACCACTCTCATAAAACAGTTGTGTTAGTTTGTTAAACCACTCTCATAAATTAGTTGTGTTAGTTTGTAAAACCACTCTCATAAAACAGTTGTGTTAGTTTGTTAAACCACTCTCATAAAACAGTTGTGTTAGTTTGTTAAACCACTCTCATAAAACAGTATTATTAGTTTGTTAAACCATTCTCATAAAACAGTTTTGTTAGTTTGTTAAACCACTCTCATAAAACAGTTGTGTTAGTCTGTTAAACCACTCTCATAAAACAGTTGTATTAGTTTGTTAAACAACTCTCATAAAACAATATTATTAGTTTGTTAAACCACTCTCATAAAACAATATTATTAGTTTGTTAAACCACTCTCATAAACAGTTGTGTTAGTTTGTTAAACCACTCTCATAAAACAGTATTTTTAGTTTATTAAACCACTCTCATAAAACAGTATTATTAGTTTGTTAAACCACTCTCATAAAACAGTATTATTAGTTTGTTAAACCACTCTCATAAAACAGTTGTGTTAGTTTGTTAAACCACTCTCATAAAACAATATTATTAGNTTAAGGGGGGACTGGTAGTCAACTTAACGTGAAAATCATGTATTTTTTTCAAATTTTCAATTTTCAAAAAATGTAATATTTTGTTACATCAACCTCTTATAAACACAATGCCCTGAAAATTTTTGTAAAAAATAATTGCTTTAGGTGCATAATTAGCCTTGGAATAACATGTGTCTAGGTAACTTTTTCAAGAAACCCCTGCTTTACGCTACGCAGTGGTCATCTAAAATCCCTACAAAACCACATTCCTTGAAGCCTAGCACCTGATGTTAGGCCTCTAAAGAAAGCTTAGACTTGTGGCTATCGTTCTGACCTACTTATTTCGACTCTATACACGTCTAACAAAGGAAAACAAGGCTGTGAAGTACGTCACAATTATTGTCGAAACACGTTTACACACCTCATATGTCATCGTCTAGTAAAGCCTGAATTTTCATTGGTTGCCTGTGATTACTGTGAACTAAGGTTACTAAAAATAGGTCTATTCCATACCACAATGCAATGCGGTGTTTATATTTCGCTCCCATTTTGAGTAAAAATAATAAAAATGTCTTCGCCTGACATTCACCGAATAGACCTCGGATTTAGATAAAGCTGCCGTTTTTGTGATCAGGAATTTTGTTGGAATACTTTAAAAAAGTAAGTATGAAATGATTAATTTAAATTTATTTAGTAACAGTATGTCGAGGCGTTGTCTCAATTCAAATGTAAACAAATGCATTAGCCTTAGCCATCGGAAAATGTTAGTGCTACTAAGTTAGTAATAGTAAATAGTAATAGTGTGGTTTTAGTGTGGTATCAATGAAATCAATGCATACAATATACTGACATACATGTACACCTAAACACATATCATTTCATATAAATTATTGACTTACGTCAATTAATTAATTCATTATATTTACGTAATAGCTTATCATAATTATAATTGAGCTTAGTTGTAGTCATAGTCCTCCGTACTGACCGTTACTGTTACTCAGTACTGACAGTAATTCAGTAATAGTAGATTGTAGTTGTAGATGAAGATAGGAATTGTTTGGCATTGTTATTTGACTTTAGTCATATATAATAATATACTTAGAACTAGAATGGAAAAGATATTAAAATAAATTCTAAATATTTATTTGAAGTGAAACAGGATCCAGACATCAAGCAGCAGTCAAGAGTAAATTTTTCTTGAAAAAGTCTCTGGATACAACAATACAAGTCACTGAAACTAAGTGAATTGCTTCAGGACAGTCAAGAGAAGTGACATGTAAGTGTACAGTTAGAATTCTAATTTAAATAGTATTTTAAAATATTAATTTGAATTTAAATTGCTGTCTGGCCTGCTTTGAATAATTCTTACAATAAATCAATTTGCCGACATTTTGCTGCGCAATTTTTTTTATTCCATCTCATTTTATTTACAAAATAAATTATTATCTTTTACTGAAGGTCTACATGTATATTTTAATAATTATATTTGCTTTTCTAAACAGGTGAAAATAATCTCCAGCAAAATTAGAAGATGATGTGGCAAAAGTTACAGAACGAAGTCGCTTCGGAGGAGTTTCTGACTGTTTACCATGCTTCGCTCGCTGAATGAGGACCCTAAAAATCATAACTGCCCTATTAGAAAGTCATCATGCCACTGGTGGCTGACTGTCACAGTTATTGCTTAGAAATAATCACCACTAGACATATAAGAACAGCAGCAATTTTATCTCAGAAGTGAATTTGCCAAATTATTTTTGTTTTTTTCCTTTGGGGGTAGGGGTAAATGAACAATTACATTTTTTTAATTAATGGGCTTTTCAATTTGATCTCTTATGTATCTTATTTACTAGAGGTATATGTGTTATAATAATAAATCTTTATGCCACTTTAAATGGTTAAAAAATAAAATATTTAAAAAATAATGTTTCTTTTTGAGTTTTCTCAGTTTTGTCAATTTTACGAGTGTGGGGTTACTAGTGCAAGAAAATTTCAGAAACTGTCTATCCAAATGAAACAAAATTCACACCATCAGTTTGTGACATATGTATGTACAACCTTATAGAAGGTTTTCTTTCTATTGTAAAAAACAAAAAATCTATTCAAATTTTAGTCAAAACTGTCTTTGTAAACAACTGATTTTTTATCAGCGCAATTTTTAAAAATTCATAAAAAATGTAATTTTAAAGCTATCAAAATTTCCTTCTATAAGGTTGTACAGAGTCCTATGTCTAAACATTATACCAAGTTTGATTAAAATCCAATAGATGGTTTTTGAGAAATTTCAGCACTGCTGAATATATGAAATTGCCCCTTTTTACCCTCATTTTCCCATCAAAAGCATAAAAAATAAATTTTTTTTTGCTCCATTAATATTTTAAATGTGTTTTTATAGCTTCTCCTGTGTGATGAGCAAAAAAAATTCAGTCAAAGTACAGGATTTTAAAATTTAGCATTTTGACTACCAGTCCCCCCTTAAACCACTCTCATAAAACAGTTGTGTTAGTTTGTTAAACCACTCTTATAAAACAGTAATATTAGTTTGTTAAATCATTCTCATAAAACAGTTGTGTTAGTTTGTTAAACCACTCTCATAAAACAGTTGTGTTAGTCTGTTAAACCACTCTCATAAAACAGTTGTATTAGTTTGTTAAACAACTCTAATAAAACAATATTATTAGTTTGTTAAACCACTCTCATAAAACAATATTATTAGTTTGTTAAACCACTCTCATAAAACAGTTGTGTTAGTTTGTTAAACCACTCTCATAAAACAGTATATTTAGTTTATTAAACCACTCTCATAAAACAGTATTATTAGTTTTTTAAACCACTCTCATAAAACAGTTGTGTTAGTTTGTTAAACCACTCTCATAAAACAGTATCATTAGTTTATTAAACCACTCTCATAAAACAGTATTATTAGTTTATTAAACCACTCTCATAAAACAGTATTATTAGTTTATTAAACCACTCTCATAAAACAATATTATTAGTTTGTTAAACCACTCTCATAAAACAGTATTCAATAATAAGTAGGTTTTGTCTCTTATTTAATTTTTTACACAAAATTTTTTTATATTAAAAACTTTATATCGGTGACACGTGTTGTTACTTATTTTGAAAATTGTTACTGTAACATTTGGGGGGGGGGGAGAAGGAACTTGGGTGATGTAATAGTGTCTCAAAGAGTCGGTTCAATTGAATGTAATCAAACGAATAAACAAGAGTCAAATGCGAGGCTAAAGTGTTTGGAGACAATCGAACAAAATATGAGATGTACATAACGATAAAGACAGTGATTATATGGTGATGGCAGTTAACTATGAAAGGTGATGTTAGTAATGACTGGTCATCCAGTGATTGAATGGACACTAACAAAGTCGAAGAGACAAAAACACTGACCAGGACAAAGGGCAATTAAAATTCGTGTTCGACTCTTTGTGTTCAACACTGTTATATATGCGCTCAATTATTTGACATTTTAATCATTTCACTTCATTTTTAAAGATGGCGATACACTGTCTTTGTCTTCGTTAAATTATTCATGTACGGTAAAAAGTCATACATACGGCAATTCATTCAAAGGAAGGAAAACTCTGAATTAAAACACAGGGTCAGTCCCTTTAGATAAATGATGTGAACAATGCAAAGTCGGGAAAATCCGATAACTCTCATGACGCAGAGTTGTATTATCCACCAAGTATTCTCCCTTGGTTTATCCAGGTGTGTGGAGAAAGATATTTCTTATCATTTCTTGCTGTGATCCCCCCCCCCCCACACACAAACTTTTTCAGCATTGTAATGGACAGGTGCTAGTATTTCTATAAAGAACACGTTTCACCTTAATGTCAACATACGATTCCTGTTAATTTAAGCCCAAATGACACCTTAGTGAGATTCCTGTTAATTTAAGCCCAAATGACGCCTTAGAGAGATTCCTGTTAATTTAAGCCCTCATGACGCCTTAGTGAGATTCCTGTTAATTTAAGCCCAAATGACGCCTTAGTGAGATTCCTGTTAATTTAAGCCCAAATGACGTCTTAGTAAAATTAGTGATATCATTGTACACCAGCCACAGGTTCTGAACACATCAGGGTTAAAAATAACAAAAAACTTGTAAGCGGAGAATCCTACAAATTCGTAGATAAACACATTCACTCGGAGTCTAGTGGCAACGGAACAAAATATCTCCAGGAAACATAAACAAACCGAGACAACTCAAGATGAAAACAGCTTGATTAAGAACATGTAAGAGTGACTCTTCTTTGATTTGTTTACAACGCCTGTTCTGTAAATATACATGTCCCGCCGTTTCCCAGAGATTCAACAAACATGTCTCACCTTAAAGGTAATTCCTGGACTGATATGTCAGTCACGTGC
>MUZC01001001.1:0-11957 GCA_002072015.1 Radix auricularia | reverse complement strand
ACCCGTCTACCCGACTCTACCTTAGTCCTAGTATTTTATGTGGTCACGTCTGCAACACAGTACAGAACTGTTCTGAGCATCCATTTGTTGAGAAAATGTACAAACTCACTAACGTTATTTGATTGACAGAAGGTTTAGCCTAAATTATTTAAGGCTGTGGTTAATAAAAAGAAATAATTAACTTGCTTTACATTTCAAAAAGGGATCTAAGTGGAGACAGACGACCACAGAAACTTCTAGAATGTTGTCTAGAGTAATGTTGTTCTTTTTTCTCATACAACTATTTATGATTGTGGTAAGTCTAATGCAATTTATTGTTTTCTTTAAACTTTAAATCGTTGACAAAAGAAAAACGTGTTTTTCATTAAAAACAACATTCAGTTGACAAAACCCGCGGTGTAAAAGTAAATTAAATGTTATAGCGATACACAATTTATAGGTCTAATAGATGAACTATCAAAAGGCTTAGACAATAATTATCAAATATATACAATTTTACAAAACTTCTCAAAAGCATTTGGCAAAGTTCACCACCTTAGTTTGAAGAAAAAACTAATTTGAAATCTTAGGTCCCTTACATCACTGGATCCAAGATTTTCTTTTGTGTAGGGAGCAAACTGTAATAATTAATGGTTCTAAATCTACACCAATAAAGGTTAACTCAGGAGTTCCACAAGGAACTGTCCTAGGTCCCTTACTATTTTTTACATTTTATGTAAATACTTTATCCAACAATATCTCAACAGGAGGTTATTTGTCGATGATTGTATAATCTATAGAACAAATCCAAAAAAGAGCTGCCAGATTCATTACTGGAGAATACTCAAAACTGACAAGAGTAACACCATTAGTTAAATCATTAAACCTTGAAACACTAGAGGATAGAAGAACTAAGAGTAAATTAGTAATTATACATAAGGCAATTAATTCTAATTTAGAAATACAACACAAAGATAACCTAATACAACCCTCAAATAGACATAAAGACAAAAACACCTTTCTTATTCCATATGCAAGAACAAACACATACAAGTTTTCTTTCTTTCCGTCCGGTATTCGGGCGTGGAATGGGTTGCCTGAAGAAACCAGGAAAGCCACCACTTTATCATCTTTTAAAACTCTAGTAAGAATACAGGACTAAACACAAACCATAGAAATACGTAGGACGCAATAATCTTCTGTACAGAAGGAGCGTCTGTAACATATAAGATAAGATAAGTCAGAACAAGATAGCAAAATTTTACAAAAATGCTTAGATGAATTGATAAAATGGGAAAGTAACTGGAGTTTGTCTTTCCACCCAGAAAAATGTCAACTGCTAAGATTCACAAAGAATAAGAAAAAAATTAATTAAAAATATATTACACATGTAATCGAGTTGTAAAACAAAAATGCTACCTCACCCTGGTGAGACCTATACTAGAATATGCATCTTCTGTATGGGACCCATCCACCAATATAATATTGATAAGAAAATATTGATAAGCTAGAAGAAAAAAAAAGAGCTGCCAGAATCATTACTGGAGAATATTCAAAACTGATAAGAATAACTCCATAAGTTAAATGATTAAACCTTGAAACACTTGAGGATAGAAGAAATAAGAGTAAAGTAATAATTATACATGAAGTAATTAATTCTAATTTATAAATACAACACAAAGATAACCAAATACAACCCTCAGATAGATAAAAAGGATGAAAACACCTTTCTTATTCCATATGCAACAAACACATACAAGTTTTCTTTCTTCCCATCCGGAAATCTGGCGTGGCATGGGTTGCTTGAAGAAAACAGGAAGGCTAACACTTTATCAACATTTAAAACTCTAATGGGAATCCAGAAATAAGCAAAAATCATAGATAAGCGTAGGACGCAATAATCTTCTGTATAGAAGGAGCGTCTGCAAAAAAATGAGATACGATAGATAAGTAGATATTGAAGTTATTAATAAATCAACCAAACTGATGTTTTAATTAAGAAACTTTTTAAAATGCAATCAACGCAAACAAATAAAGCGCTGTGCGAAAACAAAAACTAAGTATATAGAATAATTGAATAAAGAAAGCGTTATTGGTTAATATTTGAAATTTGCAACCAAAAACCCTTTTGGTAAATTTATAAACCTAGAAACATTAGATGATAAGAGAGCAAAGAATAAAGTAGTAATAGTAATAATACATTAATAATAGGCACCAAATTATAATTTGTAAATACAACGCAACAAACAAAAAATTTAACTGAAGATTTAAACACATCTCGGACCTCTTGGAGTGAATTTGCAAGATACTTAAAATTTAACAAACATGGAGTATATTATATTGAAATATAGCCTGCATACCATTTGATACGTCCGGTCAGGCTAACCCATACCTTGTTTACGTCTTTCCCATTATTTTGTATAAGCCTGATTGCAGTCCTACCCCTCATTTTGTATACCATGGGAGGCAAATCTTAGTTTGTCAAGCAAATAGTGTGCCCTTGCCTCTGGTTACCACTTTGTCTGGATAAATACCTAGAGTAAATATTGATGTAGCTATAGCGATAAAAACCAAGTGGTAAGCCTGCATACTCCTTAAAGCTGAAGTTATAGTGGGGTTTTTTTCAGCAAAAGCATTAAGTGACAACTACTTAAAAAATTCGTATGGACTTAATTACTGGCATATTGTTGTGTTTGTCTTAGGTCCTGCAATAAATTGAGACAGAGCCGATTATGTTACTTCAAAACACCCTGAGTGACAAGGTCTTCATGTTTACCATTGCTGAAGTGAAAATGTTATATAAACATATTGGATCACCATAACTACTTATCCCTAATACATTATTCGGCATCCTTCAGTCTCGCGAGACGATGTTGCATCACCGTTGGGTGGGGTTGCATTTTCTCGAGTGGCTGTGCAGTCCTATCCTTGAGTGACAGTCTTTGCCACAGTTTTTACACACGAGTTCTGTGCTTCCAAATGTTTTGGCCTTTCTCCTAGCTCTTCTGTCTGCAGCCTCCTCCATTCTTCGCTCCTCGGCTACTATGACGCCCTCTTTGACAACTGTGCGCCACGTTATCGGTCTTCTGCCTTACACTCCCAGTCACTTGTATGTATTTTGGCTGCTTTCTTGTCCCTTTGACAGACATCTTTAAATCGCAAGCGTGGGCGACCTGTTTTCCTCTTTCCTGAAGCAAGTTCACCATATAGGAGGTCCTTCGGGATGCGGCCGGGGGCACATTCTTTTGACATATCCTAGCCACCTAAGGCGTCTTTCACTAATAATTGTGAACATGCTTTGGGTATTGGCACACGTTAGGACCTCACTATTAGGCACTTTTTCTTGCCATTTAATACCAAGGATGCGGCGTAAGCATCTCAAATGGAGGCTGTTAAGCTTACGCTCTTTTGATGTATAAGTGGTCCATGTCTCGCTCCCATATAGTAGTGTACTGATGACACAGGCTCGATAGACGCACAGTTTGGTTTTCTCCATCAGCTTGCAGTTTTGCCAGACCCGCTTATTTAGTTTAGCCATTGTTGCGCTGCCTTGCCAATTCAGCTGTTTATTTCTTCTTCAATGGACAGTGTATTGAAGACCTTGGATCCCTATTACATAAACTGAAGACAATGGTCTTTTAATTAAAATTTAAAAATATCCATGAAAAATTTAATATATTTCTGACTTTTTAGCTTACGGCTTACGGGTTGTCCATAAAGTTCGTCACGCTCCAGAGAGGGAGAGGGGGAGGGGTATAAGAAAGTGTTACAGTTTGTGAAGGGGGGGGGCTGTCCGGCCATGTGTGACATCACGGTGTTTTATGTTAAATTTAAATTATTTTGTTACTAAAAATATGTTTTTGTACGAAAGTGTGACGTACTTTGGGAGGGGGGTGTCCGAGATTTGTGACAGTTTGTGACAGGGGGAAGGGGGGAGTTAAACATTGTAAAAAATAGCGTGACGTAGTTTTTGGGCGGCCCCTTAGATTTAGGAAAAACAACACATCAGTTTATATTAACAACCATAAGCAACTAGTGATTAATTTGAGCTGTAGATTAAAACTAACTCGTTAAGTTGTTTACTCTCATTGGAAGAGTTTCAAACTAAACAGAAAAAAAAATTACAGGTTACCTATAAAAACCAAAATATTAGTTGTGTGAAGAATTATGCTTCAAGGACCTGTAACCTTTTATCTCTACAGTTCAATTGGAAACTATGAGCTTCACTTTTATATGTGACGTCATGTTGCAACACCCCCTCCGTTACACCCATTGACATAATAAATTTACATCCATACCTTGCTTGCTCAGATATTCGCAAACATGTCTTATTTTTTGAAAATTATTATTTGCTTACCTACTTATTGTTAAGTGATGATGAACGTTTTTGGAGCCGCGTGTCCAAAATTCAAACCAAAACACGTATTAACAGCTGAGTGCCAACACTCCATTGAAACCCGAAAATAAGGTTTTGGTTTAACTGATTTGATTAAGAAAGTAATACTACAGTCTCGTGCCAACTATAGCACGCGTACACAGTTTCGTCAACATTGGTTTAGGTGAAGGAAACTGTCGAGAGTGGTTAAATAAAATAATGAATCAAGAATCATTAGCAAACTATGTTCCAAGTGTTTTTTTTGTTTTTCTAAAATTAAATTTATATTTATTAAATAAGACAGCTGGAGATAAGAAAATACAAATACCAGAACTTTTACCTGAGAAATAAGTTACATTCTTTTAGAAATTATTGACACAATTAAAATGTTCTTGAAATGTAGAAATTAAGGCCATGATATAAATACATACATACATATTTACATATGCATACATACATACATAGATATATATATATAGTAGGTAATACAAATATTTATTAAAAATGTATCAATGTAAGATTCATGGCTAGCAGTTCTGCGATGTGTTCCCGACCCCCAATAGGACCCATTTCACTGAAAGGATCTTGTTTGATGATTTCATCAAATACCCCGAATGTGACCCGTCCCAGTAAGGTCTGAATGTTTTAATGTATTGATTGATTTTGACCACATTTGGAAAATATGCAATGTATAATAGATTCAGCAGGAACAGAATGCACCATTTAATGATATGCACGGTGAGCAGCAATCCCACCCCTGACAATAAAGCACGTCATGATCAGTAACTCCTTTTACACTTGTGTCCCATCAATCTGGCATCTTTAGTCGTTCTCATTGCTGATGTAAAATTGACCTCCTCAAAACTTTGAGTGACACGCTTGAAAACACATTTTAATAATATTGTACGCTTTTCGCTAGTCATTTAGTGGGACCTTCATTGTATACTTATACTACATTTTAAGGAAAATGTACGTTTTGCTTAACATGAGAGCAGAGTTGTATGCCCAGAACGCCGTCGGCGGTATGCGGGATGTTGTCCAGGTGAGGATTTTTGTTTTACTCTAACGAAACACAATGTTTAGATTCATTGTTGCTTTTTTGTGTGTTTTTAAAAAAAATTCTTTCATGGTTTGTAGTTTAAAAAATAAATAAAAATAATCCCATTATTAATGGGAGAGGAGTAAATTTGTCTTAACGATATTCTCTATAATCATCAAACACTCAAAAAATAGTTTGATTCAGTTTCACTGAGCCAAGCAGAGTTGTCAACAAAGATAGTACGTAGTGGGAGAGGACGTGTTTTTTTATATATAAAATATTTATTTTCACTACAACAGATGTTTCTCAGGATCCAGACCAATGTCCTTCAAGGTGCTTCAAGTGTCCAGAAGAATACAAGTGTATTAGGGATCGGTGCATTCAAAGTAATTTTGCTGTTCGTGATATCCATCTTCTACCTACACAACTTACACGCTACATTTGGGCCGGTTAAAATTTTTTCACAATTTGAGTGTCCTGGGACCACTTCCATCAACCCCCAATTATATTATATATATATATATATATGTATATATATATATATATATAATTTTAAATTTAATAAATTGTTTTAATTGAACTAAATTTTTAAAAATGCATCGCTTTGAATTCACTTTGAATAAGATTTGTAAGAACTTGTTGATTTATTTCATAACTAGCAAATTTCCCGCGCTCTGCAGCGATAAATAAGAATTTTAGCGTTCAGAACCCGCGTAACACCAATTCAAAACACCAATTGATTTCATGATGGATATACTAAATATAATAACTTCACCGTCTTGTCTATCTGTAATGATCCCCCGGAAAAACAAAGAAAAAATTTAAAAAATGACACACTTCCCGTGATCCATTCGAGATGATAATTTAAATATTTTTTAAGTCTGTTACCATTGGGGGAGGGTCCTCAACAAATTCCCAAAGTTTCATGCTCCTACCTACACAGTAAATAGAAGATTTAATGATGAGTCTGTTTTATATAGCTCATATTGGAAAAAAAGAACAACTATATTTTGGCATCCGGCCTCCCATGATTTTTCCTCAAATAGAGTCTAGAGAGTGTACTCAACAACTTCCCAAAGTTTCATGCTTTTACATACATGGGAAATAGGAGAATTGGTGATTTTTAATTTAAGCGATCATTTAAATAATTTTTAATATGTTACCATCGCAGTAGTATACTCGACAACTTTTGACAAAATCATAAATTAATGATTTTCAATATTAATATAGCATATATTAGGAAAAAACACTTCTTTTGGGCTCCCTGTCCCCCATGAAAGTTTCTTGCTTCTACCTACACGGGACTTTGGAGAATTGGTGATTAGTGAGTGAGTCAGGGCTTTGGCTTTTATTAGTATAGACAAATGACACAACCCAGTGCATGGAAAGGTGAACAATGAGTCAAACACATACGATTGGAATGTATGGTTGACGTCATGAATGTATGGTTGACATCATTTATAGTGCAACGGTATTAGACTTGAAAAGTGCTCTTTTTCAAATAGAAAATACTATTTTCATGACGGTGGGGCGGAACGCTTTGTGTCGTCATATTGGAGGATGGTTCTAAGTTTTTGTGACGACGTGGGACGAGCGGGGAGGGGGGAGGGAGTCGGCCTAAATCTCGTGATGTCACTTATGGACGGCCCAATATTACACATTAAAAAAAAATTACTGAATTCAAAATTTGTAAAAACGGATGATCATTCTCGGAAACCATTGGCTAAAAAGAGTGCTAAAAAGATACTTTGCTAATGCATCGTGGCGGGAATGACCATGTCAGGAAATAAAGTCTCCCCCTGAGAGTTTATTTTTAAAAAACAAAGTCACCCCCTGTTTTAAAATAAATCCTCTTCTTAATTATTGTAAATTATAAATAATTTTTAAATTACATTTTGTGACTTACAAACTTAACCATCATCAACATCATTATTTTTTCTACAAGCATTAGTGTATGATTATAGGAAATTCAGCAATCATAAGCTTAGTCAGGGGGCGTTACAGTTTTAGGTTTTAGGGCTAAGTGTGTGTATGGTTGTATAGACAGATTTTTAGAGGTGGTTAATTTCCCATAGTTAATTAAAAGAATAACAGACAGTACAGACACATATAAAACTGAAATATAGAGATGATTAAGTAATTCGAGAACGTGACAACGATGTCTTTCATTACGTTTGTGAGTAGCACCAGTAGTTAGGATTTAAATGAAATTTGCTATTTCTAGGTTTGCATTATGATAATTACACAAATATATTACTGTCTATTTCCAGTAGCTTTTACTAAATTTATAGCAAAATATTAGCAAATCCGAATAGCCAAGGCGTGCGCTTAGAAAGTTTGAAATTCGCCTGCCGCTGAGTTAGGCAAAAAGTCAATAACCTTACAAAATGTTAGAGCCCAAGAGATTGAAGATGTAGCTTAGAGATGGGCTCTTTTATTGATGACATGCGCCGTGGTGTGTGTGAAATGATTGTCATCTTGTTTCCCAAAGACAGAACAGTCAAACTTAGACGAAAGGAACATGGAACGTTATACGTTTAAAACTTTCCCTAATCATACTATTAGCTATTATGACTTAATTCACATTTTGTACGTAATTATTTAGTGCCTGATACCACTGTAATGTCCTGCAATGTCCTGCAATGAATTATTGGCAAAGATAAATTTAATTTTAAAGCTATTAGGCTCACTCTGATAACATTTTATTTTATGTAAGCAAAATACAAGTTCGAGTGGTGTTTCCACACACAAAAATAATACAGACACATATTTAATATATATGTGTATATTAAAACTGGAAGTGTTCTGGCCAGATTTGACCTGATTTATAAAATGAAATTCAGCCGAACCAAGAGCCGGAGACGGATTTGTAAACTTTGCGGGATTCCGGAATAGCCAGAGCTGGAGTATTATAATTATGTATATTTTATAGCTCTACCGGACTGCCGGATTTGGCTTAATTTATAAGGTGAAATTCTGTCCGAGCCGAAGCCGGAGTCGAAATTTGATAACATGGCCATATTCCGAATTAGCCGGAGTCAAAATTTGATAACATGGCCAGATTCCGAATTAGCCGGAGTCAAAATTTGATAACATGGCCAGATTCCGAATTAGCCGGAGCCGAAATCCGTTACAACCTTAATTAAAACTGCAAGACTACACATAAACCATGAATGAACCGTGGATAAGCGTAGGACGCAATAATCTTTTGTAAAGAAGGAACGTTTGTAATGTACAAAGTAATTTTTGTATATCCATATACATGTTTGTATGTATGTAAGTATGTATGTATGTCTTTTAATGTGTATATGTATGTATGAATGTATTTATGTATGCATGGATGCATGTATGTAGGCCTATGTATGTTTAATAATTTTTTAAATTATATTTGTAAGATACATTTTGCAATAGTAGTTATTGGGATAAAAGTATTGATGATTGTAGTTAAGGCTGCCTGGTTATTGGCAGTTTTTGCTTTACTTGTTTGTAGTCATATAAATAATCTGACACATAATTACTGTAGCATATATAAATGAGTTTTGAACAATATTTACATTAAAAAGCCGATTTTTAGTAAATTATTGCATTTTTAAATTTGATAGTTTGAAATTTAAAAACGTCTCGGTAAAGTTGTTTAAGATATAACTTATTATATAAATTACAAGTGTAGCTTTCTCGCCAGAGGTGTTACTAAGTTTTGCGTCACCTAGTGCGGTAAGCTCATGGTGTCACCGCATCACGACAAAACCGATAGATCTCCTCCATTTTCTTCAAGTGCCGAATAACAGAAACATACATAATTTTACATTTGGTGTCACCCCTTGTTATAGTTAAAGTGTCACTCAGTGCGTTCAGCACCACCACTCTATTGACGCCTCGCCTCTGCGTTTCACACTGCATTCATAGAGTTTAAATTTAAAAAACAAACAAACAAACAAACAAAATAACAACAAAAAAAATAATAAAAAATAACCCACTGTAGAATCAGTTCATAGGTTTAAACAGGTCAGTTTCGTAGCCTGATTCTTGTCCCCCCCCCTAAATGCGGTTAGTTAATTGGATCGCTCCCACCCACTTTCCCCGACTTCTCGAAAACTTGACGTTTGTGTGACTTGACCGTTTTTAACAACACAAACTCATGTCTACAAAGACGTAATCCTTGCTTTTATGAAACAAATCAACTGCCTTTATACAACACGAACTCCCTGTGCGTCAATTTGTACAGCGTGAACAAATTAATTACTTATACTTACTTTTTCAAATTATGTCACGCCCCTGAGAGGTGTCAAACGGTGTGGTCCTCACCCCCTCCTATCTCTGTATATCTACGCCATAACCATAAATAGTATTACAGTAAACATTTGTGAATGTTATAGCAATAGAAAAATAAGTCTTATTTATTCTTTTGTTTTTGAATGATCTCTTTATTTTATATTGAAAGTGAGATGGGGGAGGATTTATTTTGGGGGGGATATTATTTGACAGGGTAGGGGAGGATTTATTTTAATCGGAAGGAAAATGTTGGAAACACTATTTTATTTAGGTTCATCGACAAATCGGCCCCTGACGAAACTGCCCCGACAAGTTGGCCCCTTTCATTTTTGCCCCAGTCAAAACAGGGACCATTTTGTTGGGGCCGTTTTGACCGGGAACGTTTTGTTCGGGGCCACCGTTTGTTTATACTTACAAAAGAAATTCACACGAAATGTCACGTTTTGGTGACCAGTGTATTAATTTCAAACAGTTTTGGGACCGGAGCCAAATTTATTATATGTTTATTTTGATTTATGAGAACCATAAATTTTTCAACCCAATTATCTGTGTACATTTAGGAACAGCTTCATTTGTTCAGAGAAGCACAGCGGGCTTCGAAAGAAATATTTAACTTAGGAATAGGAAGTCAGTTTAAAAAAAAAAAAAAAAAGTTAATATTTAAAAATATCTATATTTATATCCTATATATATATTTTTTTTTCTCTCTCTACTTTTGAGCAGGCAAACCGCAGCCAGAACAACCCCAGTCCCCCGGTGAGTCATGTGTTGGTGCGTCCACTTGTACCTCCACTCAGTACTATGACGGCACGTGTAAGAACAGTAAGTACTTGTACCTCCACTCAGTACTATGACGGCACGTGTAAGAACAGTAAATAACGGTACAACAAACTTCAATGCTCCCACACACTCTACCGACCGAAGCAGAGGCCATTCCATTAAACACAATTTCGCCCAGGAACTGAATTAGAGGACAAAATAACCCATGGACCATACCTATAATTTCTGTGTCATTAAAATAACATGATAGGTTTAAGTAAGTCCCATATTTATACACTATCAAATAGCTGAATTTTAAAACGTGTGAAATCATCTTCAAGCCTCTGAAATGATTATTAATTATTATATTATATATTATATAATTATTATATACAGTGGCGTAGCTAGGGGGGGGCGGAGGGGCGGTCCGCCCCGGGCGGCACTCATTCAAAGGGCGGCATTTTTGGGCATTTGAAAAATAAACCCAGCCATTTCCTTAAACCGCTCCTTTTTTGAAAGGGGAAAAACTATAGTGAAACAAAAATAATCTCAATTTTGAGTTTAAATTAACGGATTCGTGCAACACTTGTTTGATTACATAGTGGTTGTTATAACTAACGCCGAACAGTTTAAACATTTAAGATCGCTCAAAAAAGGTAACTATTTGTTTGCAAAATTAAGCGGTATACGTCACAGATCGCGCTTTCAATAAGAAAACTGCACAAAAAACAACACATCACCGCTGGTCCAAATACAAGTAGTATTAATATCGCACGCCAGTTTTAGCGTGGAATTTCGACATGCGCAGAATGATGCGCTCATAAGTACCTACATGATATAGTGGTTCAAATATTGTGTTTAAATTGCAAGTAGTAAATTATATACTGTTTCTGGTTTTTTTTAATTTATTGTAAGGTAACTTATTAAAAAATAAATTTAAATAAATTTACTTTCTTTTTATTGCATATAGCTTGTATTTTTCATTAATATATGGTTATTCATTAAAAATAAATTAAAATAAATTTACTTTCTTTTTTATTGCATATAGCTTGTATTTTTCATTAATATATGGTTATTCATTAAAAATGAACGATTATTCATTTCTCTGTTAATAAACACCACAATAAGATAAAATAACTCCGAAAAAGACATACATAAAAATTGCAAGTGTCTTGGAAAATTATCATTTGAAGTAGCTAGTATAACGAGATCAGATGCTGGAATTTTACTCAGTTCATGGCAATCTTTTACTTTTCTATGGTGTCTCAATTTATGGGAACCCATCTTTTTTAACTTAATGCAAACTATGAAAACCCATTTGATGAAACAAAGATATGTGCTAATACAGAACGCTGTTACAGAGTATTGTAAATATCGCCTAAATAACGAGTTAATCTGAGAAAAATATGAGTGGGACTATTCAGAAGACTTGGTTCTATCTTTAGAGCAAGAAGTACAACGAGAAATGTTTTTATCCATAGATGTAATAGTAGTATTTATTGCAGGAAACAGGTATTATTGACCTTTGACACC
>MUZC01001000.1:108878-134829 GCA_002072015.1 Radix auricularia | reverse complement strand
TTCAAGATATAGAAAGATGGGGCTTTCCAAAAATGACGTCATTCTCTAAAAAAGGGTGGGAGGGGGGTCACACATTTGTGTCAATTTGTGATGAGGTTGAATTAAATAATTGTGACGTCACGTAAAAAGAAGCATAAATAATATAAAAGCCCAGGTCACTCACTCACTCACTCACTGGATGTGGAACGCTGAGGAACGATGTACGACAGTCTACAGCAGTTAGTTGAAAAATTGTGTGGTGATTAGCGCTGTAAAAATATTTAATATGATGACGTCATTGTTTGGTGTGCATCGGTGCCCAAATACAACGCCTATTAGTAAATACTTTGCGTACATTTCAGAAAGTTAATATTTCGTATTTATAAAAAAAGGACAAGTTAGTTGGGCCTTTGAAAACTGTTGGCGCCGTAGGTGCCCTAAAAAAAAGGTGGGTGCAGCAGGCGCCACGGCGCCCCGGCACAATCTAGTTTTAAATAATAGTTCTACTTAAATATTTGATTGCTAACAAGTTATTTAAAGACGGTGTAAATGGGCTTACATCTGCTACGATATTAGAATGCAGTGCTACAAGAAATACATACTTAAATGACAAAAAAAGTGATCTGAAGCATGCTCATTTTCAAATAGAAAAATGTTTTTTATGGGGGGGGGGGGGAATGTGTGACATAATATTGGAGGTGGGGTTTAACTTTTTGTGTCGGTGTGTGACGAGGGTGGGAGGGCTGAAAAATGGGCCAAAATCTCGTGACGTCATTTATGAACGTCCCCTATAAATCAGACGTACATATTTTAGCTACAGATTTTAGTAATGTGTGAATGTTTGGTCTGGATCAAATGTTAATTATTTCCAAGTAATTAATAGTTCGGAATTTCGTTTTCATTAAATTATAAAACATTTTTGCATATCAGTCTTGACTCAGTCGGTCTAAAATGCTGTTTTTAGGCTTAGCGGCTTACGTTACAAGCTGAGTATAATGGAAAATTAAATTTAATATACGTACATCTACGTTTAGTCGACACTCTGAACCCTCCCCGTTCGCATCCGTAGACTAAACCCCATTAAATACCCCCCCCACCCCATATTTAGTACGAAATATAAGGAAGGCTCAGGGGATAATTTTTAACCTTACTACTTGAAAAGATTTTTAATTTAATTATAAATTATTTTCATTGTACCTTAAATTTAAAAAAAACATTCTTATTTTGCTATTAATTTTTTTAATTCGAAATATTGAATATTACTTTTATGAAAGATTTTAGTTTTTAATTCACTGCTCATGTTGAAGACAGAACCATCATCCTCCCATCTGTAGACACTTGAATCCACTATATTGTTAAGTCCTATCCATAGATGTGTATCAATACTTGTAGCCTCTGGAATGTTTACTTTCAAAGCCTCATTCAAGATGTACAACTTCTCTATGACTTTCACGGTGTACACACTAGAATTATGCGCTGAAATTGTAAGAGAGTGTTACTTCTAAATGTTATACAAGGATAGGAAATAATCATGAAGCTAGATTTGTTTTACTCAAACTTATTATACATTATTCATAACAGGTGTATCAAAAAGAAATATTTATATAAAAGATGAAATTTATGATAGATATACACAGACAGACTCAATTAAAATATTACATTGACAAGTCTTCTGGGCAGCTGCATGATTCACAGATACGCTAGAAAAATAGACACAAGCTGAGATGTTTCCATAGCCGCGGACAGTAAAGTTGCTCTGTTGATCACAAAAAGAACCTTGAGTGTACAAAATTTCGTCCTGGTCCCTGGATGACGTAGTTCTAACGAGCCAAGATCCTAGAAAAACACAGAAAATTCAGTTAATTCTGTCAAATAGCTTTTAACAGAATTTAATTTATTATTTTTTAAAGTAGTTTCAAACGATAAATATTTAAAAAATGTAATCTTATATAAAAGGTATGAAATTTATTTTTCACTTTTAAATGTTGACAGGTACATCAATGTTTTTTTTTTTTTTTTTTTTTTTTTTTTTTTTTTTTTTTTTTTTTTTTTTTTTTTTTTTTTTNNTTTTTTGTTGTTGTTAGCATTAAATCTTTGCTTTACCTTTTGAATTTCACCAAACATTCTTATCAGATATCATTGAATGACCGGTGAGTGTGTACATGTGAGTGTTGGTGTGTATTTGATTATGTGTGTGTGTTACATTTTCAATAGTAAACTTCATCGTTTGTCTATTCAAATACGTGCGCCGTGCGCATTTCATAATTAATTTTAAAAGATGTCAAAGGAAATGTTAATTCATAGAAATATTACAAAACAAAGGTATAATACATCCCCTACATGAAATGTTTTACTGGCAGCTTCCTTTCCACCCTTGTACTTAAATCTCCACTATGGGAATGGCGTTACTTGTTTTATCTCTACCTGACTGTTTGCACATGGGGAATTTATTCTTACACTAACATGATTAATAATTAGTCCTTAACATATCTCATATTTGGTTATCCCATCTTATTTTCTCTTAGACTAATCACTAGTAATTAATTTTACAGCCCTTGTTTGAGTTTTCATATCCCTGTATTGATCCGATCGTTGCAAGATGAAATTATTGGTGTATGTCTTATCTTATCTTATATGTTACAGACGCGTCTTCTGTGCAAAAGATTAATGCGTCCTACGTTTACCTATGGCTTGTGTTTAGTCCTGTATTCTTACTAGAGCTTTAAATGATGTTAAAGTGTTTGCTTTCTGTAACATGATTACCGGTTCTGACGCCATATTAATGTCACAGGCCGAGGCCCCGTTTCTCACTTTCTCGTGACAGACATATTTTGAGTTCTCTAGTGGGCTTGTCAAACAATCTCCTCTCTCACACAATAATTCAGTGCATCCATTGAAGTCAGGAATTAAGCTCTTTAATAACAAAACATTTAATATCTATATACAAGTATGTCACAATGTACGACAGTGTCCTCTAGAATTCAAATAGTTTTAATCTCTCTCTCTCTCAACTTCTCAACGTCTAACTTCTAACTCTGTCCGAATCCCTCTCTCCGTGTTATCTCTCAGTGACCACACACTCCTGGCCTCGACATTGGCCTTCATTTGACCCTGACACATCACCGCATTCCTTTCATTCACATGTCTCACGTGACACTTTCCTTGTATCTTCAGGCAACTAAATCCACGCCCGAATACCGGACGGAAAGAAAGATAACTTGTATGTGTTTGTCCTTGTATACGGATTAAAAAAGTTGTTTTTATCCTTATGTCTATCTGAGGGTTGTAAGAAGTTACCTTTGTGTTGTATTTCTAAATTAAAATTAATTGCTTTATGTTTAATTACTAATTTACTCTTGGATCTTCTATCCTTTAGTGTTTCAATGATTAAAGATTTAACTAATGGTATTACTCTTGTGAGTTTTGTATATTCTCCAGTAATGAAACTGGCACTTCTTTTTTGAATTTGTTCTAGTTTTCTTCAATATTTTCATTGGTAAATGGGTCCCATACAGGTGATGCATATTCTAGTATAGGTCTCACCACTGTGAGGTAGCATTTTAGTTTTATATATTTATTACATTTGTAAAAGTTTCTTTTTATAAACCTAAGACTTTGTTTGATTTGTTTAAAAACATCATTGACATGGGGATTGCAAGATTGTTTCTCATTTATTATGAATCCTAAGTATTTTGCATCTTTAGTTTACGATAGTTCTTTTTCATGAATGAAACATTTTGTGTTTATTTGTTTCTTTTTCTTTGTTAATCTTAGCAGTTGACACTTTTCAGGATGGAAGGACATACTCCAGTTTGTTTCCCATTTTATTAATTCATCTAAGTATTTTTGTAAAACTTTGCTATCTTGTTCTGACTTAATTGTTCTATAGATTATACAATCATCACCAAGCAATCTAACTTTAGTTTCGTTTGTGATATTTTTTGGCAAATCATTTGTATAAATTAAAAATAGTAAAGGACCTAGCACAGTTCCTTGTGGAACTCCTGAGTTAACCTTTATTGGTGAAGATTAAGATTCATTACTTATTACATTTTGATCCTTAACCATTAGGAAGTCTTGGATCCATCGATGTAAGGGACCTTAGATCCCAAAGTATTATGTTTTTAAAGTTAACTAAGGTGGTGAACTTTCTCAAGCGCTTTTGGGAAGTCTAGTAAAATTGTTTCTATCTGATCGGTATTGTCTAAGCCTTATGATAGTTCTTCTATTAGACATACTAATTGTGTTTCACATGATCTGTTTTTTCTAAAGCCATGTTGGTGAGGGCATTAGGGCATTATATTTGTCAAGGTAGTTAACTATTCTACTAAATATAATGTGTTCTAGTAGTTTTATGGTGATACTAATAAGTGATGTATGACTGTAATTACCAAGATCTGATTTATCACTTTTCTTAACAAGTGGCGTGACGTTCGCTAATTCCTGTCCCGTGGAACTTTACAGTATAGTGAGGCTTGAAAAAGAACTACAAGGATTTGAGATAGTTTATTGTGTAATTCATTTAATAACCTGACAGGCAATTCATCTGGGCCAGTAGTAGCCTACCTTTGTTTATTTTAAATAATTGTTAGGAGTGAATGTATACCTATCTCATCTACAGTTATGTTACCTATTTCTTCCATTTTATTTAAATTTTTTAAATTTTCCTTATCACCTGAGGCAGAAAATGATGATGCAAAATATGTGTAAAGGATATCAGCTTTAGCCTCACTTTCATTATAGGTTTTATTATTTTAGCCTTTTAGTGTGGCTATACTTGTGGGATCCATTTTTTTTAAAAATTTGATAAAGAACCATAATTTTTTATTGTTATCTTTAGTAAATACATTGTGTATATATTTATTTTGGAGGTTTCGACTAGGTTTTTGTGTCAAGTGTTTAATTTTTAAGAATTTCATTTTTTTTCATAACTTTTTAAATTTAGAATTGAACAGGTTTTATTAATTTTAGTTGAAGTTAGTTTTGTTGGAACATTCTGATCCATTATAGTTTTTAGATCTGGATTTATTTCGTTCCATTTTTCTTCTACGGGTCTATCTATGTTGAATTTACTTAGGAAATATTTTTGGAAATTAGAAGCTGATTGGTGTAATTTTATTAATTTGCATTTATTCCACACCTATAATATTTTTCTAGAATTCTTATATATTGTAGTTTTTGTTGTATTGGTTACCCTAACAATATCATGGTCAGACAGTCCACGAATTATTGTGCAGTCTAGTACTAGTTCTGTTCTGTTTGTTAGGAATAAATCTAGAGTTTTATTTTTCCTATTTGCTTTTTTACTATTTGTTCAAGGTTTATGCGTTTATAGTCTCTAAGAATTATTCATTAATTTCTTTATTAGTTTGGCGCTATCAATTGCATAGTTTTTCCAATTTATATCTAGAAGATTAAAGTCCCTCATAGTCCAAATGATAGAATTTCTATGATTTTCTTTCACAGAAGTTAGATGACTGCAGAGATTCTTCGTGTAATCTATGTTTGTATTTACGAAAAAAAAAAGAAAAAAAAAAAGATTTTCTATATTAGAGTTTGGTAGTAGTTATTTCTTCAGCTATGAGAATTAATTTTATTGCAAGAAGGACACCGCCATGATAATCTGTTATATCTTTCCTAAAAATATAATAATTCCTGCTAAAAATTTCAGAGTTATGTATGTTTGGGTTCAACCAAGTTTCAGAAACAGCAATTATGTCTGATTCTTCAGTTTTTATAAGAAGTTCTAAATCTGTCATTTTAATTTTTATGCCTTGGAAATTAAATATTACAATTTTAAGAGTGTTTTGATTGTTATTATTATTAGTTTTTATGGGTTTGTGTGGCAGGTCTGATTTTATCTAGTGGGTTTTTTATATTAGAACTAGTCAAAACACTCTAAAAGTTTGTTTTGATCAGGTCCCTATTATTAAACACGTCTGAATTGATTTAGAAAACCCACAATGTATGTTCTTATTACTTTGTCAAAGTTTCTTTTTAGCAAACGGGCGGTAGCATTTTTTCCTCTAGTAATGTACTAATTTTTTAACTGACAGTTTTTAAAGGTGTAACTTCCACTTCAAAACGTTTTCTGAACAAATCAAACAAGATGAATGCTTTGATGAGGCTGGATAATAAACTCAATTAAATATGTCTTTGTTCTATGATTTTTTTCTAGGTCAAGTGAATTAAAAATAAAAGTTGACTGTTGTGCTAAAGATATTTCACTTAATAAGAAGATTGATGGGTTTTTAGCGCATTTTCGAGAAGTCGAATGCGCTATTGCACCCGTTTTGTCCGTCCGTCCGTCTGTCATCACCCTTGATCTCAGCATCCATAAGTCCTAGACCCATGAGGTATATATGTTTTTTGTATGTCCTGACCTGCCATTTGTGCATCAAAACTCAGTTACTCGATCCGTTAAAAAACCCCTTTAAAACTACCAAAAAATATTTCGAATCGAGAGGTAACACTAGCGCAGGGAACGGCCGCCATTGCCGGAAGTCGAATACATAGTTTTTCAAGCATTGAAGAGTGGTGCGAAAGCGTGCAAAAGAATTAGGGTTTTTTTTAGTTGACGTCATTAGAATATGTGTAAAAGTTTAGAGAGTTTTACGTCATCATTTGTGGTGACTTGTAGTTAGATTAAAGAGAAAATAAAAATGTTTAAAATGTAAAGAAATGACATTTAAATATAAAAAAATTCAGGTATATTCATTACACAAGAAAATTCCTAAAAATATGTATAAAATCTAAACACAATTACTGATAACTACATAATGCTGATATCTAACATAAGTACTGATACATAATACGAAAATGCGCTAACACGTCCTGAGTTCCAAAAGGGACCAGGCTTAACATGATTTTTTTTTACTCAGCTACATTGATTTTTAGGCTCAGCTACTTGTTATATTTTTGTCCTTTGGTCGATAATATAAATTTTTAAGTATAAGGTAAATTTTTCAATGTTTACAACAGCCTATTTAAGTACGTGTAAAATATGAGTCATGTACCAGACATAGAGAGGAAGTATTTTTAAGAATCTATAACCTTGCCATGTTAGATATTCTTCTACTAGATAATATATATATATTATANTTATCTATGTAGCCCTAAAAATGTATTTAGTAACGGAACACATTTTGTAACTAATTTGGAATAACATTTTTCTGGCTAAATCAAATTTCATTAAATCTTTATATGTTAAAATATTACTAGTCCTTAAATTTTTTAGAAAGATTTTTGTGTATACTAATGTTATATTTTCTTTAATCATCCATCCTTTATAAAATTTGAAGATTACCACAAAAACTTATAAATAACCAAAATATACTTAATTTTATTTATTTATTTATTTAATTTTACTTTTAATAGTTAAGTTGTTTTCGGCCATTTTTATAAGTTTAATTTTAAAATAAATCTAATCTCATATATTACCTAAAGTGCAGTTCTTTGCTTGGACTTTGTAGTAAAAACTGTAGCAGTTGTTATTTGTTTTACAGATGCTGGCACAACGAAGCTTGCTAGTGTCAAACAAAGATATTCCTATAGGAACCATGGTGATTTGTGGATCAGATATTTTTCTCATTGTCACTGTTTTGAATCCAGTCTGTATGACTATAGTAATAGAGTGAAACAGAGTTAGTGAGAGCGAAGAGGAGGAGGGAATGGAAGTGAGATAAGAGAGATAAAGAGGGAGAGAGAAAGAGAGAGAAAGAGAGAGAAGTAAATAAAGGAAGGCTCATATAGAGGAGATCTTATATCTATACAGACACTACTTCAATACATAGGATAATTGCGTCCACAAACCATGCCGATCTGTTGGCCGTGGCTACGAGGGTTCCAGCCGCCTTTATTTCACTAATTAGCATTAGGTATACATTCAGTACCTCTCTTGCCTTCACATGGATTAGAACCCGTGACCATCGATAGGCCACTCGACTACCGTGCCCCGCCCCTATTGAGTTATAGTGAGAAAATGAGAGTGTGAGGAACAGAAAGGTTTGGACAGAGAGATAAATAATAAGGGCTATTAACATTGTCAACAACAACCTAAAGATTAAGCAATATTTATGAAAATGTATTAAACATCTTTTAATTTTTCGTTTATTGTCTGTATAAAAATTCTCATTTGTGACACTTATTAATTAAGTACACTGGACATACGTTTTGCTTTTCTTTCACATTTAGAATGGGAGAAATGAGAAAACAGAAATTTCTTTTAATAATTGTTTTCGACGATTAAACAAAGTGTATTGTATATTTCTATTATTTATTTCAAAATAGATTTAGTAACTAAGTTAAAGATCAGAAAATTAAAAAAAAAATTACCTTGTGGAAATTGAAATAAAATAATAAAAATGAAGATATTTTCCATTACTTTGTACTGCATGGTAAAGGAAATTGGAATTTATCTGAAAAATAAAAAACAGCAAATGAAACATAGAGAATATAATTACAAAGAGCTCCATATATTATTTCTTATAAAAACATCATTATACACTAATGTTATGCTATCTGATACAGAAGTTACATCCATACAGAAGGTTATTGCGGCTTACGCCTATCTATTGTTTATTTTTCATCTTGAATTCTTATTAGAATTATAAATGTTGTTATATTGTTTTTTTCCTCGTTTCATTAGGCACCCATTCCATGTCCTAATGAAATAAAAAGATTTGTTTGTGTTTGTTCTTTCACAGGTGTTAAGAAGTGTCATTTTCGTATGTCTATCTAAAGTTTATAGCAGATTATCTTTGTGTTTATATTTCTCAATTAAAGTTAATTGCCTTATGTACTATTTAAAAGACGAGATATTGAAAAATCGTTTATACCTGAAAGTTGAAATGGAAGACTCATAATAGTTTTATTAATTTATTTTAAAAGCGATAGTAAAGATCAACAAATCTTTAATGCAAAAATTCTATTTTGCAATAAGGAAAACTCTTTTTTCCATTACTTATTTGAAAAATCTGTCTATCTTTCAATTTTAAAAAAAATTGAATGCATGTTAATAAAACAGCATTTTTATGTCCATACTTTAAAGCATGTATTTTTCTTTGTCTCCATCTTTTAGAAATGTGCTGTTCTGATTTTCTTTAATTTCATTTTTTTGGTGGGTTAAATTTTAAAATTTGAAACTATCCTATAATATAATGTAAGCAAGTCTATTTCAAAACAAAGTCCTTTTAAACACCTATGCAATCCTTTGCTATACTTGAAGATAGTTTCAGAAGGATGGGCTGGCGAGACCTAATCATCGTTGAATTCATTACAAACACCCGACAAACTGGGATTATGTTTTGTGGACCATTATTAGTGGTGACTTAGACTCACTGAGTGTCGAAGATTTGGGATGAAGTTTGGTGACAAGAGACGAGGATGTCCATGGGGCATAGGGTACCCAACCCTTAGAGAATTCTAATTTTCCCATGCTAGTGTGGGTAGTCTGATCGTTGATCAACACAACTGTCTTCTGTGAAACATCAATCACAACTTCATACTTATTCAGAAAATGTATCGGCTAGCATTTCCGGTGTTGTGAAAAGTCGAGGTTTTTTACTGAAGCTAAGTTTCATATTATTTTCATTTATTTATCAAATTTAATTATACTTAATACTTTCTAAGACACTAATCTAATCTTTAATTAGTTAAATAATAACCATATTATTTTTTAAATAATATTATATTGTGTATTTTACGATATTTTGCACTAAAATTATTAAAACCTGTTAAGAAAGCCATTTTTATTATTATTGTTTTGAACTAACCGTAACTGTTCACATACAATAAAAGAACAAATAAACCTCCCAAATAACTTGGATTACATAAATTATACATTCAAAGCTAAATTTAATTGAACTTAGTAAAAAAAAATAAACACACTTTAAAGAAATCATACTTAAACTCATAGTATAATTATAATAGAAATATAATAAGTCTAAAGCTAAGTCTAGTTGAGACTACTTGTGGTAAGCATTAAACTTAAACTAGTAAACTAGCCTTACTGAAAATGAGAATTTAAATTTTTGTAATAACCACAATACTTTTAAGGGTATTATCTTCAACCAAAACACATCCAAAAATCATAGTAACACATTTATAATTATTAACCACCACAACACTAAGCACACAGACTCAGTACCTGACTACACCTCTATCTTAAGTACAATAAAAGAAATTACCCTAAAACAATGGAAACATAAAATATGTAGACACAGGCGAAAGCACTTAATTGTAATCTTGCTTCTCTCCAGCGACATAGAAATAAACCCAGGCCCAGTATCATCTAAATGCCAAATTTGTACAAAAACATGCATATGTAAACAAGGAGCAAATCAGTGTGACACCTGCAATGAATGGTACCACACAGTTTGCCCGAATGCTAATACACCCATGTACACATCAATAGTCCTAGTAAATAAATATGCATCTTGGCACTGCACACATTGTTGATTTCCCCAAATCAATTCAGACTTGTTTAATTAGAGGGACCTGATCGCCATAAATTTTTACAGTGTTTTGGCTAATTCTAATATAAAAAAAACACCCTAGATAAAAACAGACCTGCCACACAAACCCATAAAAGTAAACAAAATCTAAAAATACTGACAATTAAAACACTCTTAAAACTCTTATAATTAATTTCCAAAGCATACAAATTAAAATTCCAGATTTTGAACTTCTTATAAAAACAGAAGAACCAGACATAATTGCTGGTTCTGAAACTTGGTTGAACCCCAACATATATAACTCTGAAATTTTTAGCAGCAATTATAATACGTTTAGAAAAGATAGAGCAGACAATCATGGTGGCGTCCTAATTGCAATAAAATCAACTCTCATAGCCGAAGAAATTAACACACAACCAAACTCTAATATATAATCTGTTGTTGTTTTTGGTTGTTTTTTGTGTTGTTTTTTTTGGTGTTTTTAAATAGTTACACCAAACTCATCAACCTTAATTGTACGCTGTATATATAGGCCACCAAATGCAAACATAGAATACATGATAAATCTCTTCAGTCATCTAACTTATATTAAAGAAAATCATAAAAATGCTGTTATTTGGACGATGGGAGACTATAATCTTCCAGATATAAATTCAAAAAGGTATACAATTTATAGCCACCAAAATAATAAAGTAATTAATGAACATTTCTTAGATACTATAAACAACATAAACCTAGAACAGATAGTAAAAAAAGCAACTAGGAAAAATAAAACACTACATTTATTCCTAACAGACCAGAACTAGTACTAGACTGCACAATAATTCCTGGGCTGTCTGACCATGATATTGTTAGGGTAACCATTACAATAAAAACTAAGTTACATAAGATGCCTAGAAGAACAATATATCTTTTGAATAATAGCTATTTAATAAAATTACACCAATAAGCTTCTAATTTCCAGCAAAATTTCCTAAGTAAATTCAGCATATATAGCCCCGTAGAAGAAATATGGAAGGAAATAAAAACAAATCCAAAAACCACAATGGATCAGAATGTTCCAACAAAAATAACTTCAAATAGAATTAATAAATGCTGAATCAATTTTAAATTTTAAAAAGTTATGCAAACTAAAAGGGAACTTATTTAAGAATTTTAAGGCCACCAATTTAGAAAGGATAAAAAAAATACTTACAAATTAAACACTTGGCACAAAAACTTAGCAGTAACCTCCAAAATAATTTTATAAACAATGTGATGACTAAAGATAACAATAAAAACTAACGGTCCTTTATAAAATCAAAAAATAAATTGAGCCCACACTAAAAGGCTCAAATAATAAAACCTATAATAACAATGAGACTAAAGCTAATATCCTCAGCACATATTTTGGATCATCATTTTCTGACTCAGGCGACAAAAGGAAATTTCAATAAATTTTAATAAAATGGAAGAAATGGGTAACATAACTGTAGATGAGATAGGTATACATTCACTTCTAAAAAGCTTGAAAATAAACAAAGCTACTGGCCTAGATGAATTGCCTGCCAGGTTACTAAAAGAATTAAGCAATGAACTGTCTTCAATCCTTGTAGTTCTGTTTCAAGCCTCTCTAAACCAGGGTAAAATGCCCCAGGATTGGAAACTAGCCAACGTGACGCCACTTTTTAAGAAAAGTGATAAGTCCGACCCTGGTAATTAGAGACCTGTATCACTTATTATTATCACCTGTAAATTACTGGAACACATGATATGCAGCAGAATAGTTAACCACCTTGACATATATAATGCCCTATGTCCACACCAACGTGGCTTTAGAAAGAACAGATCATGTGAAACTCAACTGATAGGTCCAATAGATGATCTATCAAAAGGCCTAGATAATAATGATCAAAAAGATACAATATTACTCTCAAAAGCATTTGAAAAAGTTCACTACCTTAGTTTACTTAAAAAAACTTAAATACTTTAGAATCTCAGGTGCCTTACATCACTAGATCCAAGATTACATTTTGGCTAGGGAGCAAACTGTAATAATTAATGGATCTAAATCTAAACCAATAAAAAATAACTCAGGAGTTCCACAAGGAACTGTCCTAGGTCACTTAATATTTTTCATTAACATAAATGATTTACCCAACAATATCTCAACAGGAACAACACTTAGGTTATTTGGTAATGATATAATAATCTATAGAACAATCAAGTCAGAACAGTGATGACTGTAGGTCAATGATGATCCCACGCTTTGTGGCGATCTAAACTATTTAGACTCGTAAGCTCTGCCGTGGTGGCGCCAGAGTGATACTATGTTGATAGCGAGTCAAAGTAGGAAATTCCACACCTCCCTCGGAAGGCACACTTTAGTGGGAGGCGTTTTCGACCTAGTGTCATGGACGCCCAGGCGGCCGCTTGTAGCAGCGAACGCTCCGTGGGGGGGGGGGGTCTCAGTCTTTACGTCCCCTAGGGGGCCAAAGGGCTGAGGGGGTTTTCCAGGAAGCCCCATGAAGAGCGAAGGCTCGGGACTGCTGATTTTCTTCCACATGTAGGATTTTCAGTCAGAAAAAGATAGCAAAATTTTACAAAGAGACTTAGATGAATTAATAAAATGAGAAACTAACTGGAGTATGTCCTTCCACCCAGAAAAATTTCAACTTCTAAGAGTAACAAAGAAAAAGAAACAAATAAATTCAAAATATTTCACTATATGGAAAAGAACTAACCCAAACTAAAGATGGAAAATACGTTGGAGTCAAAAAAAAAAAAGAAACTATCTTGGAATCCCCATTTCAATGAAGTTATGAAAAAAATCATATAAAACATAAGGCTTTATAAAAAGAAATTTTTACAAATGTAAAGAGGATATAAATCTAAAATGCTACCTCACCCTGGTGAGACTTATACTAGGATATGCATCTTCTGTATGGGACCCATCCACCAGAGATAATATTGATAAGTTAGAAAATATTGAAAAAAAAGCTGCCAGATTTATTACTGGAGAATATTCAAAACTGACAAGAGTAACACCATTAGTTAAATCAGTAAACCTTGAAACACTAGAGGATAGATGAACGAAGAGTAAATTAGTAATTATACATAAGGCAATTAATTATAATTTAGAAATACAACACAAAGATAACTTAATACAACCCTCAGATAGACATAAATATAAAAACACTTTCCTTATTCGATATGCAAGAACAAACACATACAAGTTTTCTTTCTTGCCGTCCGGTATTCGGGCGTGGAAAGGGTTGCGTGAAGAAACCAGGAAAGCCAACACTTTATCATCATTTAAAACTCTAGTAAGAATACAGGACTAAACACAAACCATAGAAATACGTAGGACGCCATAATATTCTGTACAGAAGGAGCGTCTGTAACATATAAGATAAGATAAGATTTCCACTGATGTAATCACAGATGTAACCGTTATCAACTGCCGTTTCTATATAAGTTCATTTTTAATTTCATTATATTTTTCAGCAGAATATAAACCAAAATGGCTAAATCACATTTTAGGTACTATAAGAAAGAACACCATCGATCGCATTAGAAGAAGGTTGTCCTGGTATTTTCATAATATATGATACTTGGAATAAATCGATATAAAGCCAGCTACATTTTAATGAGCTCATAATATTAAAGACAGCCAAGCCCAAAAGAAAAGCTACATGGCTCCGAGGAAATCAATAATTCTATACACATGAAATGTTGTGAAAACAATTTCGTTGTTTTTGTATTTATAGTAACATAATATAATCAAGTTACAGCTACGTTGGACGTGCAATAGCTGTATTGATAATAATGTGATTCATTGTCTTTGTTTAAAATTCTTAAATTTTTTAGATTTTATTTCACTTACAATATCTACATTTTGCATTTAAATCAAATTTCTAACAATGTATATTTTGAAAAATATACATTAGGCTTTTTGAAGAATTAAAATTTTTTCACTAATCTATTTTTAGCGCATTTTCGAGAAGTCGAATTCGCTATTGCACCCGTTTTGTCCGTCCGTCCGACCGTCCGTCTGTCATCACCCTAGATCTCAGCATCCATAAGTCCTAGACCCATGATGTATATATGTTTTTTGTATGTCCTGACCTGCCATTTGTGCATCAACACTCAGTTACTCGATCCGTTAAAAAACCCCGTTAAAACTACCAAAAAACATTGCGAATCGAGAGAAAACACTGGCGCAGGCAACGGCCGCCATTGCCGGAAGTCTTAGTATTATCAAAAGTATTAGGTTTTTTTGTTGACGTCATTAGAATATGTGTAAAAGTTTAGAGAGTCTTACGTCATCATTTGTGGTGACTTCAATCAAGATCTTAGCGGCCCAGGGGCAGAAATTGAAAACTTTTTCGAAACAAGCTTCAACATTCAACTACTTTCACCAAGATTGGCAACTACGCTCTATCAAACAACAATTGACAGAGTATTTGGGCGATTAGCTGATTACAATTTAGAATGTTTCATTTATGAGTCCTATTTCAGTGACCACAAACCACTTGTAGTTAGATTAAAGAGAAAATTAAAAAATTTAAAATGTCAAGAAATGACTTTTAAATAAATTATTTTTCAGGTATATTCATTACACAAGAAAATTCATAAAAATATGTCTAAAATCTAAACACAATTACTGATAACTACAAAATGCTGATATCTAACATAAGTACTGATACATAATACGAAAATGCGCTAACACGTCCTGAGTTCCAAAAGGGACCAGGCTTAACATGATTTTTTTATTACATACGTTATTGAAAAAAAAGGAGCTAAACGGGTTTTTGCTCTAATAAAGATATTGGACGTGATAATAATCTTGTCGTAGCTAGACTTAAACTGAAACTAAAAGTATATAGAGAAAAATTTGGCATTCGGTTCAATCTTGAAAATTAAAAGATCCCGAAATCATGACGATATTCCAGGCCAAAGTTGGTTCAAAATTCGCATCATTTACCACACAACGTAAAAACCTTAGTTAACATCTTGAAAGAAAAACTTGGTTAAACTGCAGAAGATGTCATGGATCATCCACCTCTCTGTTCTCTTGTTCATGGAGTATGCTGTTATCTGGATGATTTTGTAATTGGAAAATTTGGAGCAATATTCTATACATCGCCTTATTACCACCTCGTTACTAGAAAGGAGTTTGTCCTTTCTGACTCTTAACTATTGAAACTGACGTCTTGTGCGTTAACTTAAAATTTTTAAATTGAGTAGATGCTGCAGTAGGCTGTAAAGGACATGCAGACACATACATACACACACACACACACACACACACACACACATATATATATAAATNATATATTTATATATATAATTCAAACGTGCGCCCCATTTTAATTTACTAGTGGAAGAACTCCAAAAACAGTATCAGGTATGCTCTTTTTACAAATAAAAATTTATTTACAAACCAAAAAGTTATTTTAACCAAAACCATATTTTAATCACTATTAGACTTTCAGAAATGTGCATTTTTTAAAAATAAACTCTATACCCTCAATGCATGGTCTTGAAAAGTCAGTGAGCTTTCAAAATTTAAGAGTTAATACATTTACGACATGGAAAATGGAAAAGAAAAAAACTTTTTTGAAAAAAAATCCTTAGCGTTCGAGGGATTACCATGTCTATAAATTTAAACTATACAAAACTAACCACTTTACTAATTTTACTGTGACCTTTTTATAACGTTGGTTTAGTGTTTATGGTATGAAATTTAAAAAAAAGTTTATATTAATGAAATATTTGCAAAATAATTATTCAATAATTTATATTTTTTTAAGAAATGAAGAACTGATTAGATCGCAACCCATTGCAGAAGGTATAATCCAGTTAAAGTTTATCTCATCAAATAAGGTTAACATAAGCCGATGTTAACGCTTATTTTACTTTAAATAATAATGTATAGAAATATAATTTTTTTTAAGCCCCTTATATTTTTTAATAACTATAATTAAGGTAACGATCTGGGATTACCGAAGGAAGTCTAAAAAAATAATAGTTAAAAGATTTTAAAAAATTGAAACGTATAAGTGACTTTTAAATAATAATCACGTCTGCATTTAACCTTACATTTTCAATTGAAATTAAGGGGGAAAAAAGTTAATGATTCGAATACATTTTTATCATGAGAAAAATTTTAATAGCGTTTAAGACAGCAAGGGACAAAAGCTTTCAAAAGAAATATCTAGTTTCAAATCTAGAACGTGATTTATTTTAAGTATCATTATTATTTAAATATAAATACACAATGATAAAATATTTATTAAAATATTCTTCTGGACATCTTTGTCAATATGATACTCACGTTTTTCTCTCCTCTCGTATATGAATGTTTGTATGTTGTTGTAAATGATCCGTAATTAATCTAATCGTCTTCAAGTTACAGTTAAACACGTAACATCTGTTATTGGTAATTTTAAAATAGTTCTAATTATCAGACTACAGAACTCGATTTGCACACAAATGATACACAGCTTTCTTGTTTCATATCCTTGTGGATGAAAACTAAATTATAACAGAGTCTGAATACGATTCGTATTCGACTCATGAAAGTCAAACCCAACAACACTAGCTTAAAATAAGGATCAATTGGAATCGTCATTCGAAAGATCGGAGACTTGATGGAATAAATCGATATTAGAGAAACTTCAAGGACTATCCAGAGTCCTAGAAAAGCTATGATGCGATAATCGCCAAATCAACCGTTAAGAAACGGAATTTTGTTTCTGAAAACAAAAGATCAATAAATATAGAAATCGTGTTTCAAGGTGTCATGTGAGAGTAAATTTCTTTTCATAATCGAATTTAAATTCATATAGTTCTATTTTCAATTTAATTTTATATTTACTATTTTTCAGTGATATTTTGTTTTGCTAATAGTTCGTTTTAACATTTATATGCTTTATAATCACCCCCCCCCCCGCAACATAAGTGTTTTTTATTTAACTTGATGCATGCCTAACAATTGCAAATTATTTTGGATTTAACATATGTAAAAACAAATATTAAAAACTTTTTAAAGAAATATAAAATTGCAGATAAAAAGAAAATGACATATTATGTATAGTTAAGGGGGGAAAAGTTAAATTTTAAAAAATCGTATCCTTAAATATAAAAATTAATATAATCAAATATACAACTTAACTTTGTACTGTATATCTAACTGTTTATAATTTTCTTTAAACTTCAATGTAATTACTCTATGAAATATATATTTTCCATAGATTTCATTTAACAATGATATGTCCTTGCAGTGTACATAAAATACTAGGTTGTTCTAAGGCGCCCCTTAATCAAATTTTAACTGTAATTAATTTTTTTGTTACTAAATAATTGAAAATGATTTATTAGAATTTTGAAAATATTTAAACTGAGAATTTTATTGCACTGCTGATTGGCCTAAAGGACTTCTTTATATACAATGTTCTTTTTGAACACGCGATCGTCTCCTAACAAATGACCATCTTCTATCTTTATTTTGACATTTGCTGCATTTCTTGATCTCGACAACGCTACATACAACATTCCATGTGAAAATACTTCAGTCATCAGATACACTCCTACATGATCGTACAACTGTCCTTTTAGAAGAGTCGCAGCAATTCCTATTGTGGCGAAAGGCAGTACTGATTTGTTTTCCCCTCTGATAAAAGACATCAGGGATGTATACAAAAATGTCTTTCCCGAGCCACCTGGTCCGTCGATAAAGAAACAGTTTGTTTCTGGATTATTGATTTCTATAGCCGCAGTAATTTCATTGAAAGCTGTCCTTTGAGCGTCGTTGAGCTTTGCGATAAGCTCCTGTGCTTCACGTGCTTCATCTACTGGATCGAACAAAACTTCGTCATCATATGGGCATCTTCCTGTGGGCGATGGCAAGCTGATTGATGAGCACGAAATTCCGTGTTGTTTCAGCACCGAGTTCAAGTGATGCAATGCTTTATTCATCGCAACATCTTCTGAATCTTGACGTAAATAGTCGAGCATCATGTCTGTTTTATGATCTAACCATAATTTCAATGGATTTGCAGGCAGACAGAAAGCGCAGATGTAAGCGAAAAGTTCGCGTAGTTGCTTCGGCATCAAGTAAGTTACGCCGTCAATAATACAATTTTCCCATTCATCGTCATTCTCTAACAATCCTCTTGCAATAGCCGCAGCCTTGAATTTCTCATAAATCACACCGTTGTAAGTCCTTAAATCCTCAAAATTAGTTGCTCCACGCACATGTAACAAAAGCATTCTCAAGAAGAATCTTTCGCCATCTTTAATTCCTACTGTGTAGATTCGTGCAACAGTTTTATTATCACCTCTTTTACGCGGCTGCCATTTTCCTTTCTCAAACTTGTAGTGGTATGGGATTTCACTATACAGTCACTGCTTTGCATCCTCATCAGTTCCGTTCAGCTCAAACCACTTTTCCAATTTTTTCCTGCCAGTTTGAGCCGCAAGTGCTGCCTCTTCTTCATGTCCTGCCTCAAAGATGACTGACTGATTTCCAGGTAAATGGACATTTAGTCTCATGACGGAATGACTCTTATCGTGCATTGGATATTCTCTTAACCTCCACATTGCTTCGGGTGCACTAACATAACGGCAATTGATGAAATTGTCTATTTCATTGTGTCGAATCTCAGAAATTCCATTGTCTCCAATTACGACACTTGCACAGTCATATCCTTTGAAAATGTACTTAGAAATGTACTTGATGGCTTGCAATGAAGTACACACTTCAATATTTATGTGTGCGTTATATTTTAGGCTCAAAAAAGGATTTTAAGGAACCACGTTCCGATTGTCCATTCTTGCGCCTCTGACAGTTACATTCTCATTATTTCGGCGGCGGTAATTTGGATAACTAGGACGTTGGGCATTGTGACATCGTTGAATTCTTTTGGAAAGTTTTTACTGCATTTCCCGTTTTTCATGCACGGTGCATTTGGATAATTCTCACCGCATGGACCACGCAGCATGCACTTTTTGATGATTTCTCGAATTAATGGACTTGATTCTGGCGGTATTTCAGCACTAATGAACTGATCGATTCGTTCTGCTGTTCTGAATTTGTCTTGTTCTCTCAAGGTCACCAGAATATGTGCGTGGGGTAAACCCCTCTTTTGAATTTCGATGGTATAGACAAGTGCGAAACATGTCCCAAAAATTTGATGCTTCGTGATGTCTGTGATTAGTGAGTACAGCTTGATCTTGAAAACTCGCGCTACCAGATCTGGTCTATCACACATTTGTTCTCCTGGTCTTAAATTTTTGATAATTTCTGTCCAGCTGGGATTCGCCGTGAAAGTGATAAATAAATCAGGAGCTCCATATTTTGCGAATATCGACATGGCGTAGCAGCACCTTTCACGTATATTCCTTGGTGATCCTTCAAAACTGGATGGCAAAATTACTGACACACCTGCAGCGACGTTTTCGTTTTCAGCGACGTTTCGCACGTGATCGGCCAGGCCCAGATACTGCTCAACTCGAAAATTCTTCTGGTTATGTCTGGCAAAGTACGAATCTATTGGCCTCGACTTGAAGGTAGCTGTCAACCACCCATTGCTGGGTCAATTTTCCAGCAGACATAATTGGACTGAACTTATCACGAATAGCTGTTAATGCGGCCTTAAATTGCATCATCGTGATAAATTTTCTTTTTTGTCTCGCTTTTGCGCCGTTACAGGGGTTCAGTGGCCAGTTTGGATGTCATCCTGCCTCGCCAAATGGAAACAGTATGGCATAAGTCATTGGGTCCATGTTGGGGCTGAGAATATTTAAATTTATGAACGGCTGCTGCGAATTTTGTGTATTTTTGGGATATATGTGGATGTCTCGCTTAAATGGCGGCTCTCCATCAGCATTGACGAATACCATTGCAATTTCATTCTATGTTGGCTCGTTGTACCTTCTTGGATCCAACTGACGGTCACGGCGAAGCGCCATTGAAACAAATGGAATTGCTTGCCCAGTGTCTCGTGCCTTTGCTGCTTCTTTTATTTTCTACTTCATGCATCAATTGATAAGACTGAGCTAGTCTGTTGTTATGACGAAAGAAACGATCTAGTAGATCAAGGAGTACTCGGTGACACTCTGTATTTGCTTGGTGTTGCTGGCGAACATCAGTTGCTTGTGTGGAACCATCCAGAACGTACAGCTGAGCATACTGTGGATTTTGATAATTGATGGGCTGTATATGAGAAGTTCGGTGATAGGTTTGACCATGAATTTGAAAGCAATAAGGTCCACGGCCTGGAACATCCACGACTTTTGCCCACATTGAAGCGAATGACATGGCATTGTTGTATGATCGGATTTTGCGCGAAAATGCTTGTAGTGCGTATTTGACGGATCTGATAAAAGACTTTATAGGAATGACGGGTACTGCAGAACATTTTTTTGCTCATTTTCTACTTCGGGAATTTTGAATCTTCCTCTTCGGCAACAGCTTTGAACATTTTATCAGATGGCAGTTCTGCTATGAAGTTTCTCGAATCACAAAATTGACACATTACTTTAAAATTGCCGCAGTCATGTGGCTCCACACTGTTTTCATCAAAGTTTGATGCACTTTCACGAACAGCTTGGCTTGCTCGTTCTTGAGATCGTCTGTAAGATGCTGAATTAGCCGCTAAACGGGCTTGAGTCTGTTCATTTGTTTCACACTGAATTTAAAGTCGATGGCGTGTAGCGTCTGCAGCTAAACGTGCTTGCGTTTGCTCAGGTGTCTCTTGTTGGATACGAAGTCTGTGCCGTGTTGCGTCTGCTGCCAAACGTGCTTGTGTCTGCTCAGGTGACTCATGTTGGATTCGTACTCTCTGTAAAGCTGAAGCTGCTGCCAAACGGGTTTGTGTCTACTCAGACGACTCTTGTTTGATACGAAGTCTGTGCCGTGTTGCGTCTGCTGTTAAACGGGCTTGTGACGCATTACTTGATTAATTTTGAATGTGTCGACTTTGTGCTTCTGCATGTATTTTTCTTCGTAAATTGGACTGATCAGGAGTCTCGTGATTTTTCTTTCTTCTCTTCGATGCTGAATTCTCTTCTACTATGCGGGCAAGGGATTCTTGTGACTGCTTTGCTAACCACCTTGCTTTACGTTCTTTTGCCAAACGGCGCTTCCTTGCAGCGGGATCTTCATCAGCCTCCATGACGGAGCAGTGACGTAGTAAACTTTGAGATCGTTCCGGAATCACAGATAAACAGACAGATAATTTTGCGTAATAAACAACAACTTTAATGGCGTTTTTCCTTTCCACAACAACAAACACACAAAACTCTCCCTCCTTCTACACATATATCCATGACGTCAACCGCACAATCACCTTGCACGCTTTCGCATCACTATTGCATGAAGCGTTTTCTTCTTTCTTTCTTCTTTGAGAGCGTTCGGGAATCACAGATAAACAGACAGATAATTTTGCGTAATTATTATTTTTATTATACACCGTATTTATTCATTTAATAATTATTTTACTTCTGAACAGATCAGAACTTCCTCCCAAAAGATAGCACTAAAAGCCTAAGTCTATTTGGCCTAGGGTATGAACCTTAATTTTCAAATTATATTTCCAAAAAATGTGGCATCATCTACATGAAATAATGAAATGCTCACTATCAATACCAAGGTCTTTTTTTCTTCTATGTTTGATATCTTAAGGATTTAAAGCTTGTAACTTGAATACAAAGAGGCTAATGAACTACACGTGAAGTGATTTACACTTTTAAGAATAGTAACTGTATTTTTTAAATTTTAGATGTGAGGCTGGTTGTAATGAATTGCGTTACTCACAGACTAAGCTCAATATGATCTTGATCAAAATGGCCAAAATCGAAGCCTGAAGCTAAATAAATATAAGCCAGTCTCACGGGACAAATATCGATGAAAAATAAATAACGAATGGTCAAGAAGTAGTGTTGCAAATGAGTTATGATTGGTACATTTACAGTCTGAGGAACGAAATGAAGAAAACGTTAATTTTTAAAATTATGTTATTATAACTGGTATTAAGAAAATTATAATTGAAAAAAAAGAGAAATATGTATCGCATTTTTTTAAAATTTAAATTCAAACATCATCAACAGTCCCGTCACTGTTGCGGTCGTTGTGTGTGTGGGGGGGGGGTGAGCGCATAAACACAAAATAAGATACTGTTATCCCCAATCGCCTATCTTGAGCAAAAGTGAGTAAATCGTTCAATCTCAGTAATAACTTTTTTCAAACAATACACTAAATATGTGACCGTATTAATATGGTCAAGCTTTTTACATTGGACCCGGCTCATCGTTCCACGTGCGAGTGTCACCAAGCGGTCATCGTCTTTAAGATAACTCTCACCAGTATTCTTCCCTCCAAGGGTCGTTGGTCTGTGTCGAAGTTTGCTCATCATTCATTTTTTGTGCAATATTTTACAAAATTTGCGACATGGTTATTGTAATTTCAAGGAGAGTTTCATTTAATCATGGCTTATATGAAATACAACGATTTCAGTAATAATGAATAAATTTAAGAAACAATTGAGTGATGTTTTAAAAACAATTATACCAGAAATCTACGCGGAAGTGTGCAAAACAACAACAAAAATAAGTTTTATAGCAATCGATAACCAACAGATGAATACATTAATAATTGAAAATCTTAATTTTTTATTTAAAAATGATCTTAAGAAGACTGGCTCAAAAAAGAAAGATAATTTAATTTGTTATTAACATTCTCATGGACTCAAGCTATATTCCTCAATATCGTGTAAAATTAAAACGGGAATTAAACTATTAAAGTGCATTTTAAATCAATTGGGGCCCCTTGCCCTGATGGTATGAACATTAGAAGTTTAGTCCCCTTTAGTAATTAAATATAGAGTCTTGAGTTTTATGTACTGAGATTTGCAAGATCCAATACTTTTTTCAGTCACTAACGCTTACACAATACTTTTAATAGAGCTAATTTAAGAAAAAAAAGATGTCTAGGGAACCCTAGGCCCATTCGGTGCAAGTTATCTATTTATAAAATCTGTTCATTTTAATTTAACTTCTTTATGGACCAAGATCGATAATAATTGAATGTGGAAAACATCTTAAACGTATACTCATAAAGAAATTTAGGGCCCCCGGCCCTAAAGGAAAAAGAAATTAAAAGTCCAAGCCCTGTAGCATTTTAATATGGCATGGGCTACCAAGTTTTTGTATACTTATGTTTGTTAAGATCCATTCATTTTTGTGTATATAAGTCGTATAAGAAAAAAAATTAAATTATGTGCCATAGGGCCCATTCAATGCAAGATGTAAAAATGAAAACACCTGTTCATTTCAATCTGCATAATATTGGATATATTTGTAATTATTTGTCAAGATCGTTTATAATTGTATGAGGATTAAAATTTTGAACGTTTAATGAAAAATTGTATTTTTGGACCCCAGCCCTGAAGGAATTGTCTTTAGAAGTTCAGTTCGATGTATTATTTTAATACTAAGGGTTGTGGGCGCCTAAGGCGCTCACTTTTTTTTTTTTTTTTTTGTCAAAAGCCCAAATAACTTATCCTTGTTTCATGAATACGAAATATTAAACTTCATGGAATGTATACAAAATATTTTCTTATTTATAAATGTTGATTTTTGGCGCTTCATAATCTGCCTCAGCGGCGCGTGCAGCTTCTCGCACTTCGACTTCTCTAATCTAGAGTACACAAAATGGTGTCTATGTTGTATACATCAACACACTTGCTGACGTCACAGGTGCGTGTGTTGTTTCGGTAATTGGCGTTCTATTTTATTTATAAATCATTTTGCGCAACGATGCACACCAAACAATGACGTCATATTAAATATTTTTACAGCGCTAATCACACCACACCTAGGGCGCTCACTTTTTTTGGGCGCCTACGGCGCCAACCTTTTTCAAAAGCCCAACTAACTTGTCCTTTTTTGATAAATACGAAATATTAAACTTTCTGAAATATACGCAAAGTATTTAATAGTAGGGGTTGTATTTAGCGCAACGATGCACACCAAACAATGACGTCATCATATTAAATAATTTTACAGCGCTAATCACCACACGATTTTTCAACTAACTGCTGTAGACTGTTGTACATCGTTCCTCAGCGTTCCACATCCAGTGAGTGAGTGACCTGGGCTTTTATATTATTTACTAGATTGTTCCTGGGCGCCACTATTTAGGGCGCCTACGGCGCCAACTTTTTTCAAACGCCCAACTAACTTGTTCTTTTTTTATAAATACGAGATATTAAACTTTCTGAAATGTACGCAAAGTATTTAATAATAGGAATTGTGTTTTGCGCACCGATACGCACCAAACAATGACGTCATCATATTAAATATTTTTACAGCGCTAATCACCACACGATTTTTCAACTAACTGCTGTAGACTGTTGTACATCGTTCCTCAGCGTTCCACATCCAGTGAGTGAGTGACCTGGGCTTTTATATTATTTATATGTGGTCAAGTGTTTATTATAAACAAAGTTTGGTTAATATTCATCAAATTACTTAAGAACTAAAGCTTTAACTTATTTTTGTATAGCTCATTTTGGCCAAAATTTAAAAATTCGGCCTCCAGCGCCCCGTGAGGGGTAAAAGAAAAACAATGTTTCCAGTTACCTTTCCGAGAGCGTACTTGGCAGTGTCCAAAAGTTTTATGGCGATCGAATGCATGGTTTATAAAGGAAATGCAGACACACACACATACAGACATACTTTGATTGTTATATATATATATATACATATATATACATATATATATATATCCAATAAACCAATCATGAAATCAAGGGCAACCTGGCCCCATTGGTGCAAGATTTAAGTTTTAAAACTTTTCTTTATTTTAATTTGTATAATATTGAATATATTGTCGATATTTGTCGAAACCATGGAACAGAATGGGGAATAAAATTGTAAACGTTTAAAAAAAAAATAAACGCCCCCCGGCCCGAAAGTATGAATATGAGTGATTTAATGTCCTTTATCATTTTAATATGAGCTAAAATTTATTATACACCAAGTTTAGTTCAGATCCATTAATTTTCCTAGTCGTTAAAGCTTACATACTTTATGTACATCTCATATCGGTAAAAACGAAATTAAGGGTTTGTCGGGTATCGTTGTCTAGGGTTTAGTCCCGAGCCTGACACACCAACAACTGTTGCACAATAATCCAACTCAAGTCCTTTTCTCATCAGCAATCTTTATTTACATTCATAGACACTTGTCAACTATGTACACTTCTGGTCTTCTCACTCACATATCTCCGTGTCCCTCAGTTACAATCTAGCCCCGCTGTACAGTCCTACAGACTAACACGGCAACTCTAACAGCTGCAGTATTCTCGTGTTCCTGACACCCGGCGACCTGTCAACACGCCACTGCTCTCTGCAACATAACTCCTTGTCCGTCCCCACACATCGAGACACCCGAGTTATATATCCGTCGGGCTGGACAGACCTTGCGTGGCCTGAGCAATGCTCCACGTGAACTCCCCCCCCCCCCCCCCC